>JAEQBH010000392.1:0-158807 GCA_016808115.1 Tetrastigma voinierianum
ACCCTCCGAGGAGAATATGTTGGATAACCCTCCGAAACAATTCATGGGCCCCTCCGACGTGAATTGTTGGAAAATCTCCCAACACAATTCTCCGGAAAATCTTCCTTCGAAATTTCTTTCACAAACATTTTCGTTTTTGTTTTCTTTCATGTCATGCACTCACACCTAATATTCTAGGGTGCTCCAGTGCATATGGAATGCATTATGTCAATTCCAAAATATTCATGCTAATATATTTTACATGTGTATATTAACATAATTAATCACAATAATCCATGTTATTTACCCATAATCAAGAATACCAAAAATTAGCTCACATGGGGCTACTTCAATTACAAGCAATTCATTTTGAATCACTCAATAACACAAAAAAAAATCACACCAAAATCACACAACTATTCACGTGGAATGTGAGAAACCTCGAGTTGGCACCGTTTCACGCCCACACATTTAGAGATTTCTCTCCGAATTTTGTCTAAAGTTTCTTTGAGACCGACATATCATGGCCTCCCAAGCCTCTCAACAAATCCCTATCCATGTAAAATGGCTCTTGTACCAAAGAATGAAACCAAGTAGGAAAGATCCCTACCTCAAGTTGTCGGAACTCCACCAAATCGTGTCCATCGTAGTCTTTTCCGCGTAGAGAACAACTTCTTGCATTTATCGCCCAGTTTTCTACCCATGGTCCGAACGGCGGGAAATCTAGAGAGAAGTAGCTCTCTCTCTCTCTAAAACTCAAAAACCCAGCCCACTATCGATTTTCTCTTTTCTTTGGAGAAGAGAACTATTTGCTTTTGTCTTTATTCTCATTTACATTTCCAATAATTTCATCCATGTCCCTTTTGTCTTGATTTTTGACACTTGGCACAATCTAGGCCATTCATCTCATCCTCTCACTAATCATGCAACATGTGTCACAGCCGGTACATGGAGCACTTTTGTCAAGATCACATGTCTTTTCTCACGAAATGCTTTACGACACTTATGTCTCTAAAAACGTGAAATTCGACCGGAATTTACGAAATTCGATGTGGTAGCTAGATTTTTAGGAGATAATTCCAACTGAAGTCCAAGCTTGCCATCCGAGATCTAGAAAAATTTCAAAATTTGACCGAAATTACCATTTTACCCTTTTTCAGAAAATTTGAATTTTCCCGGGTTTTACAAATTACAACCTATGGAAAACCAATCTTTACCTTGTCCTTGTTTTTTGAGAGAATCAAATTTATTACAACAACCTAGAAACCTTAGGAGCCTGCTACTAATGCTTCGAAGGAAACTGAGAAGCAATTCGCGATCGGGCAACACCGAATACAATAGCTCCTCGTTATTTTGCCGGCCAAGTAGTAGAATGATCTACTAAGCAAATCAATGATTCTGAGCATGTGTCAAAATATAGAACAAACTCTAGATAAGATGTTTGCTGAAAGTAGTTGTACTCTTAGACAAGCAGCCATAAGGGCACTAAATGAAACACCGCGATGACTAGAAAATGTGTCGACCACTCATCTAAAACGGCGGCACATCAACACTGCATAAGTGATGGGTAGTCTAAATGTTGTTAAGGCTTGTGTGGTGAAGAATTACAATGATAAATGGAACATTGATTCAGAAGCCACTAACCATGTTTGTTACTCCTTGGAGTGGTTCATGTTAGATCTCAATCTAGCATCATAACAGATTGCACAATGAAAAAATTTAATCTTTGACCGAGATATCTAGCCTAAGTAATCCTCGGGTTCTACCAAACCGAAAAACCTATTTCATATAAGGGAAAAAAACCTTTACACTTGTAGTTTTTGGTCTCCTTTGGTGTAGATGATGCATCAATGATGTAGGATAATAGCCAAACACGAGTGCTCCAAGTGCAACACCTCCAAGGGTGATCCACATAAAGAAGGTTGAAAAAGACCTCCAAGGGATGATGGCTTGATTCAAGGTTTCGATGATAGCTAAAACCTAAAATCAAATAAGGAGACGTTTAAGAGAGAGAGAGAGAGAGAGAGAGCACCTTGAGAGAACGTTTCTCTTTGTATCAAAACATGTGTGTGACGGCTAGGGTCTGATATCAAGCTTATATATCAATCCATCCAAAAAGACCAAGATAACCCTCATTAAAGAGGGGTGGCCAGCCATGGGACTTTAAGCCCATTTGGACTTTCTCTTTGTGGGCTTCTAGCCTACATACGAGTCCAATGACTCAAGGACACATCCATATTGTGACACCCCAAAACCCAGGGGTCCATTGACAACCCGTCAACTCAAGAAAATACTGTGGGCCGTCGGTAACCCGACACCACTTATTTAAAATCGGGGGCGTAGTCCCTTTGTAATGGAGCTCTACCTTAAGGCACAAACTTGTCCTATCAAGTTTACAATGACCATTATTAGGTCCACATGCGAGTAAAATAATGGGCCACTGGGCCCCTACATCGATACTCACAAAATACATCAACTATATACAATAGTTCAAGAGTTAATAATTTACTTCTGTGTCAAACATTTAACAAAAATTTACAATGAATACATGTTAAGGGCAAAATAAAAATGTCAAAGCCACAGTCCCAGCTTTCTTCTAAATGCGGCTCCTCTAGTGAGCTCGGTCCTTGTGCATTACTCCCCTCGCACTCGAAATAGTGATCCTCGACAGGCGAGCAAAGCCCAGTAGAGATAATTTCCTACTCTTAAGGCTCCCCACCTAAGTGAACATGCATGCCAAAACACACCCACATTCAAGCAATTTCACGAACCTACTTCGAATGTCTATACGACTAATCCCATGTCCCGAGTCCTACACAAATCGACTCCCCTCACATATGCCTAAGCCGACGCGTAGTAAAAATATCCATTTTTTCAAAACAAATCTTTTGTTCTCGAAAAACTCACTACCGAATTTCTGGTGAAAATATTGACTGGCTCTCATCCGAGGCGACCTCGTCGGATAACGCTCCAAAACATTCATGGTCCTCATCTGAAGTGATCTGTTGGACGTCCCTCCAAGGCAATTCTTCGGAAAATCTTCCTTGAAATTCCTTTCATAAAATTTCCGTTTTTCATTCAATTTCATGTCATGCACTCACTCCTAATATTCTAGGGTGCCCCAGTGCATATGAAATGCATGATGCCAATTCCAAAACATTCATGCTAATATATTCACATGCATATATATTAACATAATTAAATCACATAAATCATGTTATGCAAATTCACCATCAATAACACCAAAATTAGCTCACATGAGCTAATTAACAAACACAAGGAATTCATTTTGAATCACTCAACCAAACACATTTTCACACCAAAAAATTTTGTGTGCCACATTCATGTGAACAAAGGAAACCCCTGTTATCAAGTCACCACCACACAAATAGGAATTTTCTCCACTGCTCAAAGCTTTCAGACCAAATTCTTACGGCAAAAACAAGCCTCAGAACATTCCTAACCATTTACATGGCTCTTAGCCAAAGATTAACGCAAGTAGGAAAAGATCCCTACCTCTTGGAGTTGTCGGAACTCCACCAAATCGGTGTCCACACGTAGCCCTCTCCGCGTAGAGCAACTTTGCTTCTTGCTCCGTCGAGAACCGAGGGTCCGATCGGTCGGAATCCTAGAGAGAAGGTGCTCTCTCTCTCTCTAAAAAATCAAAAAAACCAAGCTACTGCATCCTTTTTCACTCTCTGCACGTTTTTGGTCTTTATTGTTTGGAGAAGAAGGTCACTATTTGGCTTTTGTCCTTTCCTCATTAAACATTCCCATAATTCCCTATGTGTCCCTTCTCTTGGATTTTTGACACTTGGCACTATCTAGGCCATCCATTTCCATCATCTCTCTAATCTTGCAACATGTGTCACAAGAGTACATGTTATAGGTGACTTTTGTCATTAACACATGTGTCGCTTTTACGCACCCCTGATGACCCTAAGTGTTTAAACGTGCAAATTCCGATTGTCTCGGAATTGGACGAAATTCGACGTGGTAGCTAGATTTTGCGAGACGATTCCAACGGTGAAATCCATTTCATCATCCAAGATCTAGAAAAATTTTAGATTTTTACCGAAATAACCATTTTGCCCTTTTTCAGAAAATTGGAATTTTCTCGGGTCTTACACATATGACCCCTGAATTCCTCTAATCTCAAGATTATCCAAATTTAAAGCTCACTCATTCGTTTTGGATGAAATCCAAAACCATTTCCTTCAACTTAGATCCAATCCAAGACCAAATTATTTCTTCTACACTTGTTCTAAGTGTGTGACCCATTAGGTTTCTAGTTATGTTGGCCACTTGATCAACCCTTTGATTCGAACTAGTCATGATCGGTATCTAGCAACACATCATGACTCCCCAATTGACCACATAGTCAAGGGCCTGACCGGCGAATCTTCCATATGCAATGCCATCCATTCACTCCATGCGCCAGCCGACTTGATTCGTGAGCAATGGACTATGACCGTCTCCCCACTAGATGAACTAGCCCAAGTGTATTCACCTTGTCTCCGAGATTCAAGCATTAAAAAAGCATGCCATCACACTCTTTCTTCATGACATATTCACTCTAGCTAGAGATTCTAACTAATGATCTCTATAAGATGGCCTAGGGTAACCCTCCTTTTATCAGGATTGGTGAATAATTTATTAGTTACTCAATTATCTTCGAATACCTCAAGCTATATGATGAGTGTCCAAAACACTCATTATATACCCCGTGTTTTAGTGTGTTTACAATCTAGTTTGTACTTAAATAGGTGGTGTTTTTGCTTCATACCTAATGTTTGGTTTTATCATTGATCTTTCAGGTAAAATGGCGTAGTTGGAGACATGAACATCGCAACGTTCCAACGTCGCGACGTTGAGGTCCAACGACGTTTGACCAGTCTTCATCATCTAACATCGAGAAACGTCGCGACGCCACTAGGAACAGCTCACCAAATTTTAAGAAATAAAAGCAAAAATGACGTATTTTGAAGAAGGGGGGGAGACGAGGTATGTACACTAATAGGAGAGAAGGCGAAGACTCGGATCGGAACAGAGTTAATTTCTTTGTTTCTTTACTCTTTTCTTGTCTTTCTTGTTTTAATATGTATGGATTCTACAAACATGATGTATTCCTTTTCTATTATGAACTAAACTATTAGGCTAGGGTTTTGATAACCCTAATTTCAGATGATGGATTAGCATTAATTTATATATTAAGTTTTATTTCTTACAATTATTGAATGTCTTATCTCTATATGAAATTTGTACTTGTACTTGATCAATATAGGTATGCTCATGCTAGGGTTTTGAGATCAAGAGATGATAAGCCTTAGGGACACGAATAAGATATCGTATAATCAATCGGAGAATAAAGATACCATGATTTTATACATGGTAAAAAGGGTTTTCCATTAATGCATCTTAATAGTCTTGTGGTTCGAGGTGTAGATGCAATACAACCCACTATTAGGATAAGTGCTCAATGCTCGAGAGAGATTGATGCATATAAAAGATCAACTCGCCATTAATAAATGAGAGTGATATAAATGAATTCATAGTTTTCTTTAAATATCTATCAGCCATGATTGGGTTGAAGTCAAAACCCTAGATATTTAATTAATTGGAAGGAATACATCTTAGTTGTCTTTAGTAAATTACTTAGAGAGTTTATAACCTTAATTTGATAGATCTAAATATTATTAGACTAAATTGGTTCAGTAGTTGATACCCCAAACTCATTGTGGAATGACCTTGACTTATCACTAGACTGCTTAAACTCGAAGCATGCACTTGCGCGAACGGGTGGATTTATATATATAAGTAACACAAGCAGTTAGCGGCCTGTCAAGTTTTTGGCGCCGTTGCTAGGGAGTTTTCGCGACAAGTGTCAAGGCTTTATTACTAGTTTACTTAGATATTACTTAGACACTTTTTTCCCTTTCAATTTTTATCTCGACACGATTTCCTCACCGGGTGGGCTCTTTGTGGTGTTTCAGGGAGTTTTGGTCGCTTGTATGCAAAGACGAGGCAAAGGAGAATTAGTGGCCTTTGATCCTAAAATTGAATGAACAACCAGCAGACTTCGGAGAGAGAGAAGGTTGTTAGACACGCATAATCACTAACTTGTTAACATGGCAGAGAATCCGTAGCATAATCTGAATATGAGGGATAAGAATGAACCGCCAGGCAAAAATAGAGGAAACAATAATGTCGCACCCCAACCCCCGCCTAGGTAGAAGAGGGGGAAGGGGCACGGGACTTGGACTCTTTAACCTATTTTTCTGACATTGGTGAGCCCATAACATGTAATTAATTCATAATCACAAATACATATAAAACAACCAACGCAGTGGTGTTCATAATGTCCTGTACAAATATCTAAGTCCCATTGACTTATACATATACAAAAAAAAAAAAAACTTTACATATACATATTCAAAATCAGAGGTAGCGACCTATATATATTGACTCCTATTGCTGTATTAGCCCTTCTGTGTGCCGAACGGCTGAGATGTCCTCTTCAGTACCTACACGGATGAAACACCCATGTGAAGTTTATAGCTTAGTGGGAAACATATAACATATCTGACCACCCGTAGTGGTCCTCAAAGACGATATACAATTTATAAAATTGTCTATTTGCACAATATCTATTCAGATATCATTATACTCGTACATTATACAATTTAGTAGAGTTCTCACTCTCAATCGTCATAATACATAATACTTTTCATATCATTATAGCTCTATCACATTTTTTCATTTCGAATCATTGTTTCCATGTAACATGCTTCTTATAACCATTTCAATCATTTTTTTTTATCACATCTTATGTCATATATCATGCCTGCATATTCCAAGAAGTGGATAACGGGTATAATCTGTATGTACCCGAAGGTACTATCACTGTACGAGACAATGATATCTATCTGTATGACCCAAACGGGGTCGCTATAATGATCCAAACGGGATCTATGTCATCGACCCAAACAGCGCCCCGATATCTATAAACTGTATGCTACAGCAACCGTATCTCTATAAGCATGCCTATCTATCCCTCTACCTGGTGACATATGCAAACAATCAAGCATATTACATTTTCATTCATGTTCAAGCTATGCACATCTCATATACATGGATAATGTCAATCACATGTATCCACATGAGATACTTTAAGACAGTATTCATTTATACATATACTATAACTGTTACTTTTATCATAACCTGTATGATCATGTTCTCAGTATTGCTCGTATTTCTGCTCATGTAATCATATTAGATATAGCAATCACTTTTGTAATTCTTTTACAATTTCATTTATTTACTTGAATCTCATTATACCAAAATATTTTCTATAAACAGAGCTCCCTTTAAACGAATTTCTGGGTATAATGGGGTCTAAATTTGAATACACTTATTTCAAGGATATTTGTTCTCCTATAAGTATAGTTTACCCATAAATTTGAATCACTCAATTTGGATGAGTGATGGCCAATTTATGGTCTAAACACTAAAGTTGTATCAAAACATACCAGAAACTGTTCGAAAACAGAGCTTCACTTTGACAAATTTTCTGGGTCTAATAGGGTCCAAATTTGAATACACTTATTTCAAGGAGATTTGTTCTCCTAAAAAAATAGTTTACCCAGAAATTTGAATCACTCAATTTGGATGAGTGATGGTCAAGACAAAAACGTGTGTTGTTTCGGCTGCACTGACATTCCGCCTCTTAAAAACCCTAACGTTTTCTTTTTACAAACATTCTTAAATTGAGGACCACAACCTACTCAAACAACCATAAAACTGAGCTAAGAACAACAACCATCATTATTATATAAAGTTAGGGTTTTTCCCACACCCAATCATCATAAAAAAGGGTTTTAGGTTTAGTTTCCATACCTTAAATCTCTTATTTCTTCTTCCTTCTTCTTCTTGATCACATAAACCCTTTATTACATGGAGTAATTCAAACCAAAGTTGTCTTCCCTCTCACTCCCGTATGCCCTAGCTCTCAAAAACCCAAAGGGAATGTTCCCATTTACAAGACCAATATTTGGTCTTATCCCCATCCTTCACAAGGCCATGTTTGGCAAAACCCATTTTTTCATTCTTTTCCCATTTTTGCATTTAAAGCCCTTCCTTTCTCTTTCATTTACACTTCAACTTATCAATATTTCTATATTGGCATATAAACTTATTATCATATGACCTTTTAGGTCCCGGATTTCGTAAATTACTAATTTACTCCTTACTTCGATTAATTCAGTGGTTTTTATCATTTTTCACCTTTAGCAATATTAATTTCCAAAAAATTCAAAATTAACTTATATTATACCCTAAACATGTTATAAAACTATCAAGGTATAATTTAGGGTGTTACAAATAATATTCGTCGGCCAATGGTTCAACTCGATGACCCAGATATGCTACTAGAGGAATTCACACTACCACCTACAAAACAGTCCAGAATACGCGCATTCTCGATTCAAGCACAATTTTGAACCTAAAGTCAAGCATAATACAATTCATCTAAGGTTTTCGCCATGGGCTACCAAGCGAAGATCCCAATACTCACTTGACAAGCTTCTTAGAAGTATGCGACAACATGAAATATAATGGGGTAATCAGAATCTTAATTGCACTAAATAATACAAGTTTTTAAAATGTTTGACCAAATTTTAATCAAGTTTGACTAACAATTAAAGTATGTGGGCCCAAGTTGACTTTTTTCAAGGATGAATAATTTTGGGTTGACTAAGACACCATTTCGTAGGTTTTGTTGATACAAGTTCATAGACGGGTTGAACGTCAAAATCCGACTTACGGATAGAAATTTATGGCTCTGAAGAGTTCGAACAATAGTACTTGGGGCAAGTGTCCAAGTCAGTCCTATTTTTAAATTAAACTAATTCTAGGCTCTATAAACTCCTTAGTTTTGCATGTCAATAGAACCCTAGCCCCAAAACACCATTTCAGCTCCGAAACCCTAGAAAACCCCCCAAGACCATGAACACCGAACTGGGTCGTTTCGAACCATTTTTAGACCAAAACGAGGTGCCTGGCCGCGGAGGCGCCACCGGCCACCCCTTGTGTTACACGCCGCCGGCCAGGAGGAGCCCACCACCGGGGACGATCCGCCGCCAAGTTTCACGGCGAACCACCCCCGACGCGCCCGCATCGCCGCCTTCCACGGCCGGCGGCGGCCTCCACGGTGGGTCGTCGGATTTTTCTATTTTCCGGCCATTCCAGGCCTACCCATACCTCCCTCCCCCCATTTTTGGACCCTTTGAACTCATTCCCGTGTTCCCTTTTCGCAGATTCCTCACCGTTTGAAAGATACGACGAAAACAAATTTGGCCGACTGTTGATCTGAGCTCTTCGCCACCACAACAACCTTGGACCAAGGTAAGGGTATTGCTGTTTCCCGCCCTTTGGCTTTCCCGTTGATATAAAAGTTTGTAAATTTTGAACGCCGCTTGGTTAGTTTTCCATTTTGGGTCATCTCGTGTAATTACCGAAAGATTGGACCGAAATTGGCCACCACTGGTCAAATTAGGAAATTGAAGTTGGATTAGTGAAATCGGGATACTTATGAGTTATTGAAAGGTTCAATTTCGAAAATTACTCTCCGTGAAAGCCCCAATTTTGATACCGGTCTATAGGGGTTATCGATATCTGGACCCGCTGGAGTCCAATTTAGATAGTTTCATAGTTCTAAAACTTATCCTAAGACATTTGGGGCGTCCCATTGTCTTTGGTTTAGTTAATGGAGCCTAAATGGAATTGTTATTATATTACAAGCACTCACGTTGAACCTGGAGACGATCCTGCAGGGAAGCAGGACTGAGCATCTGTAGTCAGTGAGTGGTTTACATATTTTAAATGCTTTGGGGTATTATTATGATATATAATTGTGGTTAATTATTATATATAACTATTTGATCAACAAGCTAAGTTATACAGAATATAATTATCTGCTTATATAAACAAGTTATCATTTCATGTGGAATTTGTCAACATTTTAAATATTTGGAAAATTTAACTCAGTTCATGGATAAATTTGTGGGTATTTAAACATTTTGGTATACGGGATTTGAGGTTTTAAACCATTTTGAAAAGTTATTGATTTAAGAAATGGGATTCGATACTTTCTTTGTGAAATGATTAATATACTTGTACGTGAAAGGCTTATTAGTTGCCACGTGATGTCAGGGTTTACCCGGCGTTTATTCAGTTGCCACGTGATGTCGAAGCTTAATCGTTAGTTTATTAGTTGCCACTCTGCTCGGATGTCGTGGGTTTCTAATTCCCGAGATTATTATGGGTATATGGTACGGTACATTGTTGGTTTCTGAGTAAGGTATAACCATTTCAATATTTATGGTTATTGTATTTTCATGATTTTTTTTACGACATGATGGTTATATATATTTTATGCATGCTAAATTTTATGTTGTGAACAAATTCAGGTTATAATTTCCTTAGTAATCATGTCGATTAAATTTTTGAGCATGAATTTCATATTATTGACTTGGGTATAAGTTTGGTTTTAGAAACAGTATTCAAACCTGGAACCCTTTACAAAAGAGTGGACGAAGGTCTTGAGAGAAGGAATTTTCTAAAATAAAAAATTATTTTCCTTATAAATCATGCCACGACCGAGATTTATTATCTCATGTTTTATCGTTTAAACTGCTTCTGTGTCCAGCAAATCAGAGATCTACCTCGCGCTGCTTCTACGGCCACCTTACTCCCTCGGGCGGCAGTTGGCAAAGTATTCATCTATCTATTTGCCTTTATTTTATTGGACTAAGGTATTTTCATTGTACCCTAAATTTGCAAAACACTCTTAGAATGCTATGATCTTTAGTATTGAACTCATATGAGCCCTTTATCATGTGTGTTTGTGGTTATGACCCAGCCAAGATGTGTGGCCTACTGTGATTTGAGCGGTTGTGGATCTTTATATATATATATAAGCTGAGGTATTACATTAATGGTGTTTACTTTCTTTCTTAAAGTCAGTCTCATCGACATTCCTCGTGGATTGCACAAGGAACTTCACTAGCTGACCACCCGGAATCTCGGGAGGCCTTCGCCCGGGCCTGCAACACTCAACAGAGGGAGGATGCAAGTGATCACTAGATTTATTCCCACTATCCTTGAGCGACAGATCCAAGCAATGGCTAAATTTTGAACCACCCGACCTGAATGTCATATAAGTTAAAGCAGATTTGGTCCATTGACTGACAAAGTTCCTCGCCCACCTGCTAAGACTACACAGATGATGATAGAGATTAATATCTTTGCCCAAAAGGATAGCAAAAGCTTAACTAAAACGTGGGACAAGTACAAGGAGTTACTGAGGAAGTGTCCTCATCATGGGTTGACCAGGTGGATGCAGATCTACAATTTTTATAACTAGCCTAAATTCCCATACAAGACAAATGATTGATACCCCACTCGGAGGTGCGGCTTTTAAAAGGACGACACAAATGTGATTTTGACTTATTGGATGGGATAGCTACAAACAGTTATCAATGGTCGCAAGAGCGAATTGTAAAAGGGAATGGAACTGGTGGAGTAGGTACTAATGTGTTTCCTAATTTAGCAGAACAAGTTTCATTGCTCACTAAGCAGTTACAATCAGCAAGCCTCAGCCCATGCTATTCAGACTAGCTCAGTGGTATGTTAAATTTGCAATGGCCCGCACCAGACAATGAAATGACAGTCAAGAGAAATGACATAGGAACATGCTCAATACATAGCTAGGTACAATCCGAAGCAGCAGCAGAATTAGAATCCTTATGCAGGCAGTAATTTCCAAGGTCAAAGTTGGAGAAACAATCAAAACTACCCTTGGAAATATACTCAAAACATAGTGCAACCAATGCAAATCAATAATTAGCCAAAAGAGAAGAAGGTAGATTTAGAGGAAGCCTTAGCTCATATGATGATGTCTCATACTACTTTATGAACGAGAAGAAGGCCACTTCCAAAACCAATCTCAAAAGTTGCAAAACCAATCAACTCAACTACGTAATCAAACAACCCAAATCGTAACCTAGAAGTACACATGGGGAAATGGCTGCATAATTTGACCGAAAAGCCTCACGTTCATTACCAAGGACTTCAGAAGTAAATCCCAGAAAAGAGGGAAAGGAACATTGCGAAGCAATAACTCTGAGAAGCGAAAGGGAAGTAGTTGCACCGTGCACCCCCACCGCTGGATAAGTAGTAACAGTCCAAACTAGCGACCCGCTCCCGAGAGACAAAGGTTGATACGTAGTGTGCTGACGATCACCTCAACTAAAACAGCCCGATGGGAAACAGCTAGAGGTAGAGAAAGTGGTTCAGCCAATATCAAGGGATCCGACCCTACTCATTCCCTTCCCTTAGAGATTGAGGAAGAGTAAGCTTAACAAGCAGTTCACAAAATTCATGGATATATATAAGAAACTGTAAATTAACATCCCCTTCGCGGATTCGCCTGAGTAGATACCAAGCTATGTCAAGTTCATGAAGGATATTTTATCGAAGAAACAAAATCTAGAGGATTATGAGACTATTGCCCTAACAGAGGAATGCAGTGCCATACTACAGAAGAAGCTACCCAAAAATTGAAAGATCCCGAGAGCTTACCATTCCATGCACCAAAGATAATGCGCTGAAAGCATTATGCGATATCGAGACAAGATTAACCTAATGCCTTTATCTATTTTCAGAAGATTAGGGCTCGAGGAAGCTAAACCAACAATAGTCACTTTTCAACTAGTGGATCGATCACTGAAGCATCCAAGAGGAATTATCAAAGATGTAATAGTGAAGGTAGACAAGTTCATCTTCCCTGCAGATTTCATTGTCTTGGACATGAAGAAAGATAGGGATCTATCATCTTGGGTAGGCTGTTTTTAGCCACTAGCAATGTAACACCCCAAATTATACCCTAGTAGTTTTATGACATGTTTAGGGTATAATGGAAGATAAATTAGTATTTTCATAAATTTGATAGTTAAGTGTGAAAAAGGTTATAACCATAATTATTAAATAGTCAAGGGTAAATTGATAACTTGCCAATTAAGGACCCAAAAGACATAAGATAAGAAGTTAGTATGCCATTGTAGAATTTTGATAAGTTGATTCGTAAATTGAATAAAGAAGAAGGACCAAATAGCAAGGGCTAAGAATTTAAGCCAAAATACCTTAAGACAACAACTTGCCTTGTAGAAGGGGGAATTCTCCATTTTTAGGGCATAGACATTTTGGCATACGGTTGGGAGAGAACCAATTCTTGGTTTTCTTTTTTTCTCCTTTTGTTTGGTTTACTTGTTCATGTAAAGAGAAAGGAAGGAAGGAAAGGAAGAAGAGAAGAAAAGGGAAGCTAGGTGGAAGTTTCAAGACATCAAGGTTAGGAAAAACCCTAAGTCTTCCCATAAATGTGTTTTTGGTTGGTTTGAGGTTAGTTTTGATCTTGTTTCGTTTTGGGTTTGAAATTGACCGATGAAAAAGGGCAAAATGTGACATTTATGTTCAGGCCCAACGCCCTATGCCTAGCAGCGTCCTTTCGCCCTAGCCGGTGGGTAGGGTATTTTTCTAAAGCTTTTCCTCTTCACCTAGGTGAAGGAGAGCTTCGCCAAGGCAAAGGTCTTCACCTAGGCGAAGGTCTTTTCACCTAGGTGAACCTAAAGCCCAAAATTTCCCAATCTCTTCCTTTTTGCCTCTGAATCTAAGTCCCGCTTTTCCCCTTCCTTCTGTTAATTCTAGAAACCATTACTCCTTTGTTAGGACTCCGATTGAGGTGAATGATAGGCATGAAATTGGATTAGTTGACAATCCTAACATGTGAATGAAAGGGTCTATACATGTATACAAGTTATACGTTATTAATTACTAAATAAAACGTATGTGACATGGACTATTCAATATGAATGAGGAAAGTACAGTCTTAAGAATTTACCAAGTGTATAACATGGATATTGGTAAGATCAGTGCGAAATGCTTTGAACCGCATATAATTGTGTGCTTGCCTAAGACCGTATAGTGAATGAATAAGCACGTCTGTTTAGTGCTTTACCACTCCTATCTAGTGCTACCCAGCACTTCTATTTCGTGTGATAGGCATGTCCTGTATGCTACGGCATTCCCGCATAGTGCTACTTATTAATCCGGTTTCATGTTGCGCACATATGTTCGTTGCTTCGTACTCGCTCGGTACCTTTAGGTACTTATCAGGTCGCCTCTCATTCATTGTTACTGGTCTATGCAAGCAAATTCTTATATGATGTGCATATGAATAATGAATAATATGAACACAAATGTAATCCAGCTAGGATGGAAGAAGGTACACCTCCCGTTAAAACTGGTAGTGTATCTAAGGAGTACCTTATGTTATGAAATTTCTTAAAGTATACTCCTATGTGAGAGATGAATACGATATGTCGGGAATAATTATATGTGCTTATGTACTGAAAATCGAGGATTAATGTAAGCGATTATACATGTCATTTATGTCATACATGTTATATATATATATATATATATATATATATTTTGTTATAGTAAAACTTGTAAGTAGAAAAGTTGTCAATGACTCAAGCATATTTATACAAGATATTTTAAACACCACTGTAGTGGTAGTTCCACAAGTTATGATTTGTAGTCTAGAATTTTCATAATTCTGGATTTTGAAACAAGTTTGTATCAATTATGAATCTATGTTTGAAATGGTCTCCAATTATTTCGGAAAATCAGGTTAATAGGTCTCTGTTCTGTGTGGAATCCCCTCACTTTTCAAAAATAGGGGAAAAGGCATTACAAGAAGAAGCTATGGATCGATATGCGTAGTGCGGAGTCTCGCATCGAGAATACAGGATGAAGAAGTCGATTCGGGGCCAGTTCCGAGCTATAAGACACACCCAAATAGGGTGCATTCTTGCTATCAGATAAGACCATTGAGGTTATAGTGTCTAACCATGAGGATATTGATGATCCTTTGGAGACTAGCCTCCTACGGGATGATTTGTCATAACTAGATGAAGAAGAAAAAGCATATGTGGAGTGGATGAATTCCTTTGAAGAAAACGAGAGGAAGTACTATGAGCCTCTTGGAGAAAGTGTGAGTAAATCAGTACCATTCATCGAGAAGGCACCACAACTTGAACATAAACAACTACCCGAGCATATGTATTTATCTGTTGGGAACTTTCTAATCGTCGGTCATCATATCCACATTTTCTTGACCCAGGGAAAAGTTGTTGAGTTTATTAAGGGATCACAAAGCATATTGGTGTGGTCCTTGAGCTTAAAAGGTCGACCTTCTATGTGCATGCCCAGGATCTTGTTAGAGAAGGCGTTTATAAGCGGGTTAGTGGAAGCATAGAAGACTAAATCCTCTGATAAAGGAAATTAAGTCAAAATGAGTTCTAAATGGTTGGATGCGGGGTAGTCTGCAATTTTTGGCATGTGACCCGTTGACCCGGTCACGGATTCGAAAAGAAAGGTGGAATGACTATTGTGAGCCCCGAAAAGAGCGCTTTGATTCATGAACGGTGTGGGATGGAGAATTTGCATTGACTACATAAAGCTAAATAAGTCCACCCGTAAGGACCACTTCCCCCTTCCTTTCTTGGATAAGATGTTGAGCAGTTAGTGGAGCAGTTGTCACCTTCCTGAATCTGGATATAAGACACAATCGGATAGCCATTACCCAAAGACTAAGATAAGACAACTTTTACATGTCCCTACGACATTCGTCGACGGTGCCTTTCAAGCTATGTAATTTATGCGCGTCCGAGTCAGAGGTGTACGTTACATGACATCGGGCGTATCTGAGCACTAAGTGTTACATTGTAATATTTGGAGATGGAAATTAGGAAACTATAAATTATGGAACCAGATTGTAGTACTTGAACAAAGGAGGTTAAATTGTAATTCATAAAGGATATGAAAACGATAAGTGAGTAGAGATGGGCCATCATATAAATATGGCGATTTGAAAAATTAAAAGGATGAAGGACTGATGGAAATTAAAGGAAATATTAGAATTTAAAAATGGGAAAACAAGGCCAAACTCATTTTGGTCTCCAAGAAAGGCTAGGGCTCACGTTTTGGAGAGAAGAGCAAGGAAGAGGAAGAAGAGGAAGAAGAAAGGAGAAGGAGGAAAGAAGTCGAAAAATTCGATATGTGTTGCCAGCAGGATCATGGGTATTTGGATTATTAAGGTTTGAGTATGGAGGGAATTAGTTGCTCCTTTGGTCTAGGTTTGTGGAAGATCACCAGCTTTGAATTGTTGGGTTTATGAGAGTAAAACCCCAATTGGTGGAAAATTAACATGGAATCATCATATTTATATGAGTTTTAGAAGAATTGGAGGACCTTTGGTTGAATTCATAAGATTTTACCTAGGGTTTGGTTGTATGGAGTTCCAAACCACCAATACAAGTGTTATGGAGTGATTTTGAATGACTTTCATGTTGATTATTGAGGTATTACAGGTTTGAGTTAGTTGTCAAAAAAAACAAAGGAGAATGTTGGGTTTTAAAGGAATTCTTTAGCTCAAAAATTTTTGTAAAACCCATTTTGTTTGGCTGATTAAGTTAGAATCATCCAAATGAATTGATTCAAATAGGTAAAGAACCATAAGATATAGGGATACAAATGTATGGGGGACCAAGAGCAAATTTATAGCTCTAAGGCTCCCAAAATCTGAGGATTTGAGGTGAGCTAGTGTAGCTAATGATTATCTTTTCTGTTTTTGGGTATGGTTGTAGTGTTTGGCAATAAGTGGAGTTCACTCATCAAATTGAGTGATTCAAAATTCTGGGTGAAAATATACTTCTAGGGAAAAAGTTATCTGAAGAGAGTGAGCGAATTGTAACCCCAAAGAAGTGCGATAAAATTTGTCAAAGTAGAGGCCCTTTACGGATTCTGTTGTGCAAATTGAGTCATCTAGATGTAAGAAGTAATAACAGGTTTGGTGATCCAATTCGGTGCGTTCCAATTGGAAAACCTTATAACCATATCTTCAAATGAGTGAATAAACAATTTCCAATTTATGGATTTAAGACCCAGAAATCAAGATTAACGATAGGTGATTGATTAACTAAATTGGCATAAAACATCACGTAACTTGTATTTATGTGGTTGAGAATTCTTAGAAGGAATTTTAAATTGAAAATTTAAATAGATGTCGTGGATATATAAAGGAATGATTTGATTCATAAATTTTGAAGACCGTTTGAATAATTTTTACAGGTAATAAGAGTCCATAGAGTATTGTTGGAAAAAGATTGCTAAAATGAGTGGTTTTTGTTTTTGTTAGGATTTTTAGTCCTCCAAGGGTAAATTATTTAATTTGGATTTATATGAATGTTGTGTGACTAAAGTGACTTTAGTGTGAATACCATTTCGCTATCTGCGAAACGGTCATCGTTCTTGTATTCGATTGGGTGTGTATGGTGGATTAAATAGAGTTATAGTTAATGTGTAGTTGTGGTTTTCTTGAAAAAGGAAAGGTGAAAATGACTACTCACTAGGAAACTGAATTACTCGAAGCGTTTAGATTTCAGCTGAACTGTGTTAAAAATGATATTTTTGACAATTGAGTTTTAAAAGTTAGAACGCTTTAATGCTAAATCGAAAAGTTAATGGAAATGTTTATATAAATGTTAAGGCATATGGAAATGTTTTATCTTGCATCAATATATATTATATTAAATTATATATGTATGCATGTAAGTTAAGGCATTATGGAAGTTTAAAATGTGTAAAGAATGCATAAATGTAAAGTAAGTGTTTAAATGGATTTAGAAATGTATTTTTAAGAAAGGTTTTACCGATGGTTACCTCAACCTATGATCTTATGACTGACATCTACGAGCAGATTTTTAAGCCGTTGCAAGGATTTGTAGGTAAAGTTATAAAAGCACTGTTCCAAGCAAAATAGTGTTTAGAGTAATATCCTACACGTGATAAAGAAGACCAACCCTGGTGCAAAGCGTGAGTTTCCAGATAGTGGTTATGATCGAAATGAGACTGCCTCACCATCAGCATTCTAAACTGCTCACGGTTTATCCCCGTTCCATCAGAAAGGAAGAAATAAAGAAAGAAAGAAAGTTTAAAGTATAAATTGATTTCTTTAATCAGATAAGTATTTATTACTTCGCTATATAACAAATGTTATCTAAATAAAATGTACATTCACCGAAACACCCTTTAGCTCATTCTTTTTCTGTGATGTTTCAAAACATCTTCTAGACCCGAGACAAAGCGCCAAGAGAGCTATCCCCCAAGGCAGCGAGTCGAGCCATCGAGAAGACGCACGCATGTGACCGTATCAGACATATATTTCAGATATCAGATATGTCAATATTTCCTGGTCATGTAGATTTGTATATATTTCAAAAGGAATTACGTGGCTTTGGATCTCAAAGGACGAGGTACGTAGCGCTTCTGGGCGAGTCCTGCCAAGCCCAATCTCTTTTTATAAAACTGCAGTATGGAATTGAAGAAGTTTTGAATGTTTGATGATCAAGCAAATAAATGTATATGTGTATATTTTTTGCTTGATCGAGTCAGGTGTTTAATCGTCATGGGACAAGGAGTCCTAAATAAGTCGAAAATAAAGATTAGAAGTGTTTTTTAAATGTTTTCGCAGGGTTTTGTAAATTAAAAGTCCGACAAACAGAGGAAACTTTAAATTCGATTTTCCAAAATCTAAGTGTTTGAAAAAAAAAAAAAAAAAGAAAAAATTTACCACTTCACTTCCGCATTATTTCTAAAGATATGTTAAGGATTGTAAAGGGGTTCGCTCCATGGATTTTATTTGATTGTTTTAAAGGAAAAGTTTCTATATCCTCGAGGCTCTATGTCCCCTGCCCAAGGAGGTTAATCCGGGCCAGATCCTTCAACGCGTGGTATCGTAGAGCCAAGGTTTTGAAATGTTATAAAGATTTGAAAATTTTACTTCTATATGATTGTTTTAATGTTTTATTTTAAAATTGCATAAATTATTTAGGTGATTTAAAATCATATACGCATTACATGACATATTCCTGTGGCGGAGGACATAAAGGACTCTATGCCTTTGTGAGCCACTACAGATAAGAGCCGCCATCGCTCCCGAGGTCGTGGGAGGAAAGATACTAGCAGATGGCTCGGCCTTTAACACCGTGATTACGATAGCCCCGAGAGCCAGAAATCTATGCAGAGGGGCGAAAGCTGGGGCACTAATTATGATGGATCGGGGAGACCCTAAAAGGTTTCAATATGGTTAGAGGGAAATGAGCGGTTTACTGTGATGCAAGCAGGCCAGATGAGCAGATGGTCACTTTTTCGCTTCTACGAGACGCAGCGTTAGATGGGTGGAGGGCAATAGAGGAGATGCCCAGAGGGAGGTCCCGGGCACAGCTTCAAGGAAGAGTTTACGCATGTTTGTTCCACCCAAGCCACAGATGCGAAGGCCGAGGAGTTCTTCTTAGCTGGAGCAGTGGAACACTCTCTCGTGATAGACATGAGTGAGTTTTTCTCGAGCCTCGCATGTCTCCATTTATCGTGGATGATGAAGCTCAAAGACCAAGAGGCTCATTGTAGGTCTTAACCAAATGACAGAGACCACGTGATCAACAAACACACACAAGACTTCCACAGTAGTAGAGGCCAGCTAGTGGTCGAGAGGAGCACTGTGGTTTGAATCCTGTGCTACGCCAAATATGACGTAAACTGAGTGGGTCGAATACGTGGTTCGTGGAGGTTCCAAGAAGCGCTCAAGAGGGAGGAAAGACACAGCGGACCTGGCAAGCAAGAAGCCTACCGTGGGACACACCCAGCCAGGTTCATGAGGCCACAGACAGTAGCCCAAGTGTCCAAAGCCGAGTGTGCTTGGGCATGGGAAGAACCATTATGGTGAGCGTAGATCGGGCACAGACAGCTGCTTTAAGTGCAGACAAACTCGTGAGGTCCCCTGCTCACGAGGTTAATCCTATCCTGATCCTTCAAGAATGCACCGGGCACTTTTCAATGATGTATAATGGCCATATTCTCTGATATGGTGGAAAGGAAAATTAGGTCTTTATGGATGACTTCTCAGTAGTAGGAGCCTCATTTGATGATTGTCTTGAGAACCTAAGAGAAATATTAGTCAGATGTGAGAAGACCAACTTGGTATTGAACTGGGAAAAGTGCCACTTTATGGTATGAGAAGGTATCGCCCGCACATAATTCCCTACAAGCGGTGGAAAGAGGTAGATGAGCAAAAATAGAAACTAATGTAGAAGCTACCACCCCCCACTTCAGTAAAAGGCATACGCAACTTCTTGGGACATGTTGGGTTCTATAAGAGGTTCATCAAGGACTTTTCTAAAATAGCTAAGCCCCTATCTAATCTTCTTGTGCAAGGGGCGCCCTTCGAATTTGATGAGCAATGCAACCAAGCCTTCTGTACCTTAAAAGAGAAGTTGATTTCGGCACCTATAGTAGTCACACCGGATTGGGAGCTGTTCTTTGATCTTATGTGCGGTGCAAGTGACTATGCCAAGAGACAATGTCAGCGCAAAAGGATGAGTTTTATGCTATCTACAATGCAAGTTAACTTTGAACGGCTACGCCTCAATTATGCAACTACATAAAAAGAACTCCGAGAAGACGTTGTTTGCTTTGATAACTTCTCGCCATACTTGTTTGGGAATAAAGTGATTATCCATACTGACCACTCCGCTATAAAGTACCTCTTGGCTAAAAAGATGCAAAACCGAGGTTAATAAGGTGGGTACTTCTACTACAAGAGTTTGATGTGGAAATCAAAGACAAGAAAGGAACATAAACCGCGCGTATCACCTCCAAAGCCGAGGGTCCAAAGAATGAAGCATAGATTAATGACAACCTTTCCCGATGAGTAATCGTTATCCATTTCTGACTCGAAATGGGTGCCATGGTTTGCGCACTATATAAATTATCTGCAGTGAAGGTGGGCTGAAATACATATCCACAAAGTTAAGAAGTTCTTCATGCACTTAAAGCATTATTATTTGAAGAACCATTTCTTTATAAACATCAGCACTGTGTAATTAAGGTGCATACCGGAGGAGGAAATGGAGAACATACTCATTCATTGCCATTCCTGTAGAGCTGGGGACATTTCAAAGGAAATAATGCCTACCAAAGTTCTTCAATCAAGATTTTATCGCCTAGTCTATCCAAGGACGCCATGCTCGCTTTCTACTGCTGACATATGTCAAAGGATGGGTAATATTTCAAGAAGAGATGAGGGTCCATTGAAAGGTATTTTGGAGGTCGAATTATTTGATGTGTGGGGGATAGATTTCATGGGTCCTTTCCCCTCCTCATACAACAATAAATACATTCT
This sequence comes from Tetrastigma voinierianum, assembly GCA_016808115.1. Taxonomy (NCBI): domain Eukaryota; kingdom Viridiplantae; phylum Streptophyta; class Magnoliopsida; order Vitales; family Vitaceae; genus Tetrastigma; species Tetrastigma voinierianum. The sequence goes on from JAEQBH010000392.1 coordinate 21,338, forward strand.
GTTGGTAGTCGACTATGTGTCCAAGTGGGTAGAGGCCATCCCCACTTATAATAATGATGCAAAAGTAGTGATCAATTTTCCACGTAAATATCTTCAAAGATTTGGAACACCCAAGGCATCGATATGATGAGGTATCCAATTTCTACAATTGGGACTTGTTGAAAAGCTATCAAGCCAAGTACTCCAGCGCCATAAACTACTTTATCTTATCAAATTTCAAACCAACGGGCAAGGTAAGTCTTTAATAGAGAGATAAAAACTATTCTTGAGAAAACGATGAATGGGTCGAGGAAGGATTGGGCAAAGAAGATTGACGATGAATTATAGGCATACCGAACCACCCTTAAAACGCCAATAGGGATGTCTCCCAATAGGTTAGTTTTTGGAAAGGCCTGTCATCTACCAGTGGAGCTCGAACACAAGGTCTATTGGGCAACTGGAAGGCTCAATATGGATATGGAAGCATCAGGGAGTAACTGACTCCTCTAACTCAGTGAATTAGACGAATTGAGAACTAATACATACGAGAACGCCAAAATTTATAAGGACTGAACTAAAGCATGGCACGACAAGCATATAGTTCAGAAAGAATTTGAGCCGGGACAAAAGGTGCTACTATTCAACTCTAGATTAAGGTTGTTTCCAAGAAAGTTAAAATCTGTGTTCGTGATCTTCAAATAACCAAAGTTTTACCTTATGGAGCTGTTGAGATCATGCACCGTGAAAAGGAACTTAAGGTGAATGGGTAGAGATAAAGCAATATTATGGTAGTGACATCAGTACGGAGAAAGTTATTTTGTTATTGAACACACCATAAGTGAAAGAGTAGAAGAGCAAGATTCAGCTAAGTTTTATTGCCATTGCGATTCAAGGAAGTCGAGTTAACGACGTGAAGCAAAGCGCTACTTGGGAGGCAACCCAAGCCTTTTGAAGTTTTTCTTTCTTTAACTTAGTCTTAAACTTTTTAAATTAGTGCTTTCGTTATAATTTTAAAAATTTAAGCTTTCTTCTTTCTAATTTATTATAAACCAATTTGCGGTTTGGTTTTTCTTTTTGTTGTGTTTCAGAGGGTCTGAGGTTGAAGCGACAAAGGAGGGTACTGAAGCCTACATGTGCCCGGAAAAGTGTGGCATTTCAAAGAGGGAGTTTTCTAACACTTAGAAAATATTTTTCCAAAAACCATGTAATGGTTTCTTCGAATGTCGCGACGTTGGGATCCCAACGCCGCGACGCCCCAGTGCCTCGACAAGTATTCAAAAAGAAAACTATGCCCTCTGGATCGTCGCGACGTTGGGTTTCAAAGTCGTAACGTTGGATTTTAACCCCTCTAAAACATTGTGACGTTGGGTTCCAACGTCACGACGTCCCAACGTCGCGATGTTCCAATGTCACGACGTTGGGTAAAATTTTTTAGATTACTCTCTAGAATGTTGCGACATTCGACCGAATGTCGTGACGTTGCCCTATTTTAAGACTAATATCGATCATATTTTTTGCCATTCTTCATCTTTCAACCCTAAGTGCTCTCAACTTCTCTTGTAGATTCATCCACCACCGATCTTCTTAAGGCAATCCAAGACTATTTTGAGTGCCTTAACATTCTAACATCCTTGGGTTAGATAATCCAGGTTCTTCCATCCACAAAGGTATTTCACCCTATCGAGTTTTTGCTTGATTTCAAGCATTTTAAGGTACACGAATGGAATTTTAAGTCAAGTGGTGTTTATTTCATTTGAAAGAAAGAAATCTGCATTGGGAAGTCATAGGCTGTTAAAAATTGTCGAAGAACAAAGTTGTTCATCACAACGCCAACCAACCGCCAAAATTAGTTTCAAGTGAAAATTTGATACTAAGTTGCTTCAAAAGAGTGGTGTGATCACCTCAGAGGATCGGGTGATAGTAAAAGCCTAGAATCCCTATCCTCAACCCTAATCTACTAAGATACACCATGGCATCAAAAAGGAAAAAATTGAGCTCAAGGAAAATCCGAAGGGTGGAAGAACCATCTCATGATTATAATCATGAGAAGTTTGTGAATGAGGGAGCAGCCAAGAAGTTCAGCCTCATTTCGAAAAATCACTCATTCATTAAGGAGAAAGGATTCCACCACCCCGAGGACTCCTTTCACAAACCATTGCAAATAAAGTATGGAGGGCACTTCTCACAACCCCCAAGGCTCTACGCCACAATGGTGGTGCGAGAATTCCCAGCCAACCCAGCAACTCACACGTAACAAAAAGGTCGTGGTAAGAGTGGTGTCAGAGATTTCACAGAATTCTATCGTTGAGTTTTATAACCCGGGAGCCTCCAGAACAAGGAAGCTTATGATAAGCTACAAGAAACCCCACACCTCGAGGAACCTGTGGTCCTTAGATTGCTTACCAATGGCCAAGGGGAGGGAAAGTGAATGCCGAAGCATTATTAAAGGCATTTGAAGGCTAAGCACTTGGCCTACATTCCCAAAGTGTGGCATCAGTTCAACACCTTCTGCCTCATTCCAACTACTAACGTATGCGAAGTGACGAAAAAACACGCCTTGTTAAACTATGCTATCATTTAGGATATCCCCTTTATGGGGTGCCATGTAGGACTGGTCCCCACAACAAGGACACAATGAACCTTGGACACCCTTCCTCATTTATGGATTATGTAAGAAAGCAGGGTGTCGTTGAAAGTAATCTAGCTTGATACACCCACCATGCAATCGTAGTAAAGAAAAATAAGCCGGGTGTACCAAGACCGAAAGAGGTGTATGATTCCGGGAATGAACCCTCGGATGAGGAAGAGCTTAAGGCCTATAAAACCATGTTTATGTTGAGAGATGATGACATAAGAGAAGCAAAGCGGCTGTCTTACCTAACTCCTTCCCCACCCAAGGACCCCATGAGGAGGCGCTTCGTCCCGCCCCCTCAACCCCTCGAGGATCAGTTTAAGACTCCTCATTAATGAGTTTGATGCATTTTGTATCAAAAAACCCAAAGAGCATCAAGTCTCAATGAGCCAAGAGATGGAAGAATTGAGAACCAAGATGAATTAGAAGGTAAAAAACACTTATATGTAATTCAATGTAAGTGAAAAAGGAAAATCGTAAATTTCATAAAACCAGAATTTTTTAGATCTTTACGAAGAAACCGCTTTCACATTTGAATTGTCTCACAAATTCATTCTAACACATCAATTTCGCCAATTCCTTGGCACGCTTAATTTGCAACGCTTCTTTCAGCTGCACCGAGTATAGGGTGCCGTAAAACAAAATGTGATGTGACAAAAGTCAATGATGATGATGTACCATAAATACATGTCATGAGCAGAAAGTGATGATGATGAAACGGATCTACGAGATAATGCCAAAACGTGTCGAAACGAGAAGGGAATGGGCTGCATTATGTGAATAAAGCAAACGAGGAAAGGACAAAATAGCCACAGGGTCATCCTCTTCCTTCAAAAAGGCCAAGAGAAAAATGTGGAAGGAAAAATGAGATGCAGAAGGTTTTGTTTTTATTTTTAGAGAGAGAGAGATTCTCCTCTCTAAGATCCCTAAAGCAATCTGATCGTCGATTCCTTCTGAGGTTAGCTGTTGGTTCCATCGTGGCGAGGCCCACGCCGTGGGACTCCTGGCTTCGAGGAGTTTCGACAAACTCCGCGGAGTGCAAAGGGTTTTATCCTACTCGGGTTTTACTCTCTTTGCTTAAGTGTTTCATAATGACCAGTATGATCGAGTCGTGGAGGGTCGCTTTTGATCTGGCCCCAAAAACTCGGGATCGAATTTGTTGTGTGAACTTCGGAGCATTTATTGTACCACTCAACCAGGTGTGGACTGTAATGCTTCAAGTTGCACTAGGCATTAAATCATGTTTTCGTGTGTGTGTATGAGGCCTGGAATGGTTATGGAATTTGCTCTACAACGCGGGAACCCATGTCGGGTGATCGTCGCAACAAGAACCCAGGGTTTCAATCGCTCGGGTGAAATAGTGTTCGCGAAAACATTTTTCGTGAGAAAATGTGTATGCTCGGAAAATCTCAAATTGAATTGATTGATCGTATTTTAATTAGCCCATGAGTCACTTTTCGTGTAATGGATCATGAATGCATAACATGTTTTATGTGCTCTAATGATGTTATATATACATGTTTTATATATTAGAATGTGTTGTGTAAATTGTGTTGAAATTACATAACATGTTGTATGTGATTTAAAAATGTTAATATATACGTGTATGTGGATATATTAGCATGAATGATATGAAATGGCATAATGCATTTCATATGCACCGGGTAACCTAGAAATTAGGTGTGTGTGCATGACATGAAAAATTGAAAGAAAACGAACATGGTTGCGAAAGGAATTTCACAGGATGATTTTCCGGAGAATGGGCTTAGGAGACGGTCCAACAGATCATTTCGGATGAGGACCATGACTGTTTTGGAAGGTTCTCCAACACATTCGCCTCGGAGGGTAGTCCCATATTTTTACCAACATGTTCGGTAGTGTATTTCGAAAACCAAAAGTTTTGTTTTGAAATGATGTTTTTCTCATACATGGTTTAGCAAGTGTGAGGAGTCAGAGGACTCGAGACATGGGAACAAGTATTTAGAGATATTTGCGAGGATCACAAATTTACTTGAATGTGTTTACATAGGATCATTGCATATGCACTTAGGTGTGGAGTAACCCATTTAAAGATTCATCAATGTCAGAATGTCCCACAGGAACACCCATTTCAGTGGTCAGGAGCGTTTCGAGGAGACGACCATCATAGAGGCCGATTTTGAAGAAAAGCCGATTGTAGCTTTGATGTTTTGGATGATATGTATTGGGAACATCTATTTTTAATATGTATTCATATTAAGAGCATTGTATAACTCTTGAACTATTGGAAATAGTTGGGTGTATATTTTGATGAATATTGGTTTATGGGCCCAAGAGGCCATTTTTATTCGGGTATAGGTCTCGTTATACGAGACATATAGATTTTCAGCGGGTTGACGGGTAGTCAACGGGCACCCCGGGTTTTTGGGTGTCACAATAGTGCTAAGTAATCAAGAGTTCATCAAGCAATAGCTCGGGCCGCCCCGCTATCACACGGCACCGCCACTACCACGGGTGCTGGACCTGAGAGATCACTAAGGAGTTTTCCGCACTTTCATTTATTTTTCATGCTACATATGACGTGCTATCCACCTCTAGTTTCAAAGGCTGTTTGCGGTATTTTGCGATAGTCTCGTGATTGCTTACCATGTTCATACATGCATGCCTATTAGGGTATTTGCGTAGTATTGTGCTTCAATTGACATATTTGACATAGAGGGAGGCTTTGGAGCCCTGTTAGTGTAATTTAGTGCAATCTTTATGTTCTTAGAATAAGGTACAAGTTTTTATGTTATTCAGATGATCTGTTTGCATGTTTTATGTTTCTTACATGATTGTGTGTTTGTCATTTTATAGCTTGTTTTGGTGTGTTTAGTGTGCCTTAATGAGTTGATGACTTGGCTGCTAATAGAATATCATTTTGAACACAAATTTTGAAAAATGCCATGTGTGTAAATGGAAGTGGATCCTTAGGTTTTTAAATAATCTGGAATTGTGTGCTTGTATGATATGGGTGACTTAGCTTAATCACCCTCCTTGTGTTTCAAGAAGCTATTTCTCTAGGAATTTAACACACACACACATTTGATCTCCGGTGTATACCTTGGTCCCAAACCCTTTAAATGAATTGAAGCAACCTTAGGGATTTCTAACCACCTAAGTGAAGGGACACCTAAGAAAAAGAGGATTGCCATTAAGCCCCAACCAAAAAAAAAAAAAAAAAAAGGCAAAAGAAAAAGAAAAATGTCAAAAAGAAGTTAGTGAATTAGAATAAGTGGGATCATCCAATAGGAATCCTGGGCATAGTTCGAGGGGCCTTTCAAAGCCTAATGCCCTAAGCCAATTGGCCGAGAGTCATTAACTTCACTGCCTCCCTACATGGGACAGAAGATGGATCCATCCCATAGCCTAGGGCCTTTAAGTTTGGTTGAGTGTTCGGGGGTGAAGTTCGAAGGGAACTAAATGCTCAATGCTCTTAACCAACTGGTGGGGAGTCAACACTGAACCATGCTATAAGGACACTCATCTAGAACTTCTTGGCACTGGTTTTCCTTCATTTTTTAAGTATTTAGGTAGTTTAATGAGAATGTGCGTGGGTGTTCTGATCCTTCCTTAGTTTCTTCCAAATAGGTGAGTTTAGCTAATTGGGGTACTGTGAACCTGCTATACATTGAGATCAAGTTATCACCTACACTTAATTCTGAGGAAAGGTCATTAAGGACTGGGTACGGTGGGTCGACGGCTCGATTGACCATTTTCCTTGCATGGCTAAGTTCCCAGGGGAGAGTTCAAAACCATAAGGATCCTAAATTTCAATCGAAAAGCTAATAATCGTAGAGTCGTGTTCGCCTGACCTTTCTTTTTAGTAGTGTAACACCCCGAAATATACCCTAGTAGTTTCGGACATGTTTAGGGTCTAATAAAAGTAAAATATGAATTTTCGGGAAATAAAACGAGAAACCCGAAATTTGTACAGGATACTACAAAAAAATAGCAAAATAGTAACCACAAATTGTGACCACAAAAAGTGGTCGCAATTTAGTGACCACATTGGTTTATCAATCGTGACAATCACAAAGCTCAACCTTATCTCGCGGACGATTTCAGACCACAATTAGTGACCACATATCTCCGTGGGTCATTGATCGCTGACCACGGGTCATCGGACGCTGACCACAAAGCCGTGGTCACCGACGACCACATACCGTCATCGACATCGACCACATAGCTTGTGGTCACTAATCAGCATATTCATTCTCCCCTCCTCCCCGGCATCACCCTCCACTCACCACATAAAGTACCGCTTTCGCCATCATCCGCATTCCTGTGGAATTTTCTAGGCTTCCCTGAGTAATTTTAGTAATTTATTATTTAATTTTATATTTTTAAAAAGTTTAAATTCAGGATACCAAACTTCAAAAATTCATAAAGAATTCTTAATACCTAGGAATTCAGTGAAACTTTTCTGAGTTACTCGATTAGAAAGACGGACTAACGACGCAGCCAAGCCGTCCTCCTCCTAATTATAAGGAATTTTTTAGGCTTCCCCAGTCATTTTAGTACTTATTATTAAATTTTATATTTTTAAAAAGTTTAAATTCAGGATACCAAACTTCAAAATTCATAAAGAATTCTCAATGGCCAGGAATTCAAGAAAACTTTTCGAAGCTACTCGTTATTGTAAGACCGACTCAACGACGTTAGCTGTTTATTATCCGAATTCTAGGAATTTTCTGACTTCCCGATTCATTTTAGTAATTATTATTAAATTTATATTTTTAAAAATTTAAATTCAGGATACCAAACTTCAAAATTCATAAAGAATTCTCAATGCCTAAGAATTTAGCTAAACTTTTCTCGAGTTACTGGTTATTCCAGATCGACTCAATGACGAGGTTCGTTTTCACATCCGAATTCTAGGGAATTTTTTAGGCTTCCCTGACTCATTTTAGTTATTTATTATTCAATTTTATATTTTTAAAAAGTTTAAATTCAGGATACCAAACTTCAAAAATTCATAAAGAATTCTCAATGCCTAGGAATTCAGCGAAACTTTTCTGAGTTGCTCGTTTTCACGAGACGGACTCAACGACAGTCGCTTTCACACCTAACTCTAGGGAATTTTCTGCAAGCCTCCTAAGTCATTTTAGTAATTTATTATTTAATTTTTATAGTTTTAAAAAGTTTAAATTCTTTAGTAAAGTTTAAACTCTCATTATACCAAACCCTGCCTATGTCATTTTCCCTTTCGTTTCTTTTCCACGTAAGCACTACCACCACAATTTTTCTTCAACACTTGCACTGCCATTCTCGCCGACATCATTCCATCACCGCCAAGAGAAGACCAAAACATGCCGGTAGCTCCCAACTTCCAACAGGTTTTTTGTTTAACTTATTCTTTTTATTATTCTCTTGAAATTTCATCAAAAAATTACCATCTCAAACACATTCTGTATGGTTTCTCCTAAATTTGCATTAAATTCGAAATTTCCTCAAAAAATATGAAAAAAAAATGTCGGGAACATAATTTCTTCTTTTGCAACATACGACACCTAAGAGAAAACACGACACTACTACAAAAATTGCCTTATGTCGTTGTTTGAATATGATTAAATTTAGAAAATGAAACTTGAAAATTTTAAAATCTACACACATTTTTTTTAATAGATTTTTAGAATGAAAGTGTCTTATTTGAAATGATACTTTTACACGTTTTTTAATTTTTATAATGTGTAGGTTGGAGTATTAAAATGGAAAATAAAACAAAATTATATAACTATTAAAACGAAATTATATAACTATTTTAATCAAGAACTGAAGATTTTCATGTACACTAATTCTGATTGCCTCTATTTTTGTCCGATTATAACTTATTATTATTATTATTTATATTATTATTATTATATAAGAAATAAAAATTATAATTATAATACCAAAATAATGAAAAATGTTTAAAATAATGTAATTACCTGAAATTTCTTTTTGTAAAAAAATGGCCACAATGTTAAATCATAATTAATGTTAAGGATTATATATAAATAAAGAATTCTATCTCTCTCACTTTCCTTTTTCTCTTCAGAAGATGGGTTCCCAAATTCTTAGACGCGTTCTCTGAAGCCCTAATTCTCCCAAATTCTTCAGAATTATAAGGATTAATTCGCTGATCAATATTAATGAGTAAAAAAATTATTAGGCTTGATTTTATTTATATCCAATAACAAAAAAATTAATGACAAATTTATGTACCATTTTATATGTTTTAAAATAACTTATTTCGTTAATATTAATAAATATAAATTTTTTAAAGTATTATATTAAAAATGGTGAATAAATGTTTATAAAATAGTTTTAAAAAATTTATACAGTCAGTTTTTATTTAATTAAATATAAATAAACTAATTTATTTATTGGTACTACTTAAACTAATTTTTAATGATTTTGTATGAATATAATAGTAGCCCCTAATTTCATATTGTTTTATTATTATTATAATTTAAGCTTTTAGGTCACCGGATGAACAATACGTGAGGACTTAGTATCGGTAATGAGCCAAGCTACTCTGCCTAGCTTCTGCTCATTAAAAGCTGCCGGGCTCAGCTCGTTAGCTAAACGAGCCAAGCTTGAGCCTTAATTTAGGCTCGATAAATTTCGAGCCCGAGCCCGAGCCGAGCCCGAGCCCAACCGAGCCTGTGCATTAAAAAATTATTTTTATTATTTGTCGCAATGTCGCCATATGAAAGCCAATACCGAATGAGCCAGTAGTGAAGATGGAGACCATGGATGCGAATGGAGACCAATGAGAAATGGTGATAGAGTGTAGCTAAGATTGCACAAGAGTAGACAAGGCACGCCCGATTTACGCTTACCTGGCATACATCTTGGTGTGGGAGAGGGAAGCATTTGGTCGTCAGCTATGGTTTTGTGGCCAGAAGATGGATGGTCGTGAAGATGCAACCATTCTATCCATCCTTTCAAAATACATATGGACTCTATCAATCCATTCATATTAGGTTTTCCTCAATAAGATGACTGGCTAGATTTTTCTATGATTTTTGTTTTCATGGTCTATTTATTTGCGTGATGTGATTATGTTATTGTATAATGTTATTGTATAATAAATTAATAATTGATTTATTAATTAGTTTTCTATATTTAGTGATTCATGAAAGAGTTATTTTGATCAAATAAAGTTATGTCAAATTTCTTTAATCTTAGGTATTATAAACACTGAGGATTTACTAATTTTATAAACTTTTGAGTCATTCATTCTTATTATTATCTTAATGTTATGTTATTATTTAATATTTTTAGTATTCTTTGATTTTATATATTGAGATATAATATCTTGATGTATGAATCAATGAATTTTTTTTTTTAAAGTAGGACTCTACAACAATGGTAATCAATCACCATGTGATCCCAATCATGATACATTATTGAATTATTTAATTCAGAGTCAACAAATGCTGGCTTTGACTTACTTTATATCAGCATCTTCTATGGCATTTTGAGATTTGCACGCAACAAATTTTTAATTGGTTACACGTCAACTTGTGAAGATTTAATGATATCTTGGATAAAGAGATAAGATCTCACAGTTTTCAACAACAACCCAAAATAAAAATTAAAGAGTAAAAAACCCTCGGGCCAGCCAGCAGCCAGCACTGCAGCAACCCCAAATCCCTCAACGCGGAAACGCCTCCAGCAGCAGCCAGCACTGCAGCAGCCCCAAATCCCTCAACACGGCAAGCCGGCAACGCCTCCCGGCTCCCTCAACCCTCTCTCTCTCCTCGCCATTTTCGCCCATTTGAAAATCGGCAGTTAAAACCTCAGTGCCAGGCAAAAGACCACGCAGTCCACGGCATGCACGGCACCACCCACCGCCACTCACACGCCCCATCAGCGGCCTCTTCTTCTCGCCGACACAAGTGCTTTCATAGGAAGAGATCCATTGATGATCTCAGACCGTAAGCTATTTTTTTTATTTATTTCTTTCAAGCATTTTTTACCAAATCATCCTTCAACATTCTTCGAGTTCGAGACGATCCCGTTAGTCTTTACTCATGTCAGAAGGCTTAAAACCCGAAAATGACTCCGTTGGCCGTGGATCACCAAGTCAAGCCCTCCTTCTTCCCAATTCTCCTCAAACAAGATATCTTTTCTCGCACATAGTAAAAATTCTGAAAATCTAATCTAGGCATCTCTTCCTGATACGGAGGATCATGAGGTTCAATCTTGCCAAATGCCTCAAACGGATATTATTCATAAAAATCATAAATTTACCCATCCATGAATTTTTGTTAATTTTGTGTGTTCTCTGATGGTTCTTCTCGCTCGCTTCACCACTTCATCTTTTTTTTTTCCATTTTTCATTGAAATTTTACTTAATGTTAGAAATTTATCATCGATGACTAGATTTGTTAAATTTTATTCCTTTGTTGGAATGGGTATTCTAATTTATGTATTCTTTAATGGATTTTGTATTTTACAATTTCTTTAGGGTTTTTTTTTTCAATTGGGATCATTTTTCCTATTAAAACATTAATATAGGTACCAATGATTAGTTCCTTACTCTTATTAGCGTAAACCCCAATTTTTCAAATGTATCGTTAAAAATGTTTACTGATTTTTTTATTAGATTATTTATTGTTTTAGTTATAAGATTATCCTGATTGAATTATGAAATTTCTAATGGGGGTTTTATCGCTTTTTCAATAATTATTTTAGGAATGTCTTTGCTATTAAGTTGTTTGTATGGTTTGCTTAGTTTCACAGTAAGTGCCTTGTGTTGTTGAATGGATATGGTGTTAATGTGGATCGAATTGATGGCATAGTAAGTAGTCTCTCCTTTAATAGACTATAATTATGCATTGAGAAAAATGTTGTATTTTTAGTGGTTTTTGTTTTGGTTTTGGCAGTAATAGGTGTTAAGTAGCCTTTCATGTAATCAGTCTGTTATGCATTGAAAAGAATGTCACTTTGTATTATTCAATGGATGTTAGGAGTATGGAAGAGACAGAATAGTAATGACTAAATCGCTAAGTAGCAGTAATGATGGATGTTGAGTATGGAAGCGACAGAATAGTAATAAGTCACTAAGTATAAAAATGATTAAGAAGCTCATTTCATATGTCGTTATGTCTTAAATATCATACTATCATTCTCATTGGGTAAAGGGGAATTTAGAGGTGGAAGGCATTTTGTATTGTTCAATGATGTTAGGAAACTATGGAGTTATATTTAATAGTAATGACTAACATTTCATTTTGTACTCCTTTGTGTGTGTTTGTAATACTTGTGTTTTTGTACTTTTGGGATAGAAATTTTTGGTTGGAAAGCATTTCTCTTTTCTTTTTATTTCTTTCAGAATGTGTAAAACAACCACACCTTACAAAATGCACAAAATGTGTAAAACGACCGAAGAACAATAAGCCACAAATACTGTGCAAAAAAATGTATATATCAACATTGCATCTTGCTTTAAAGTCATGAGTGTGTGATTTTGAAACAAAAGTGTATGTGATTCTAAAAAAAAAAAAAAATCTAGAATGTACTACTATGAAGCATGTAGAACGTTCGAGGTGTTCATTTCCATGTTGATTCATACTATTTGAGAACGACATTGTTGGAGAAATCTTAATCTGAATGAATTTGGGTTCATATCTCAGTAAAACCCTTGTTGTGGAATCTGAAATGAAGTGTTTTATTGATCCATTGGAGAAATGCTGGTTCATGCATCTAAAAGAGAAGTAAAGCCCTGGGCATAACTTTGCGAGAGGTGTAGCTAGCCTTGGCCAGAATCTGAAGAGATGATGTAGTACCCATAGAATCTGGTACAGAGATGCAGCACCCAAGGTTCAATAAGCAAGGTTCATTATATGCTATGGTTCTACTCACAACTATATTTATATGATTAGCTTAATATCGTATGGTTCTTATTTTGCATCCGTTTCATGCAAATTGTTTTAACATTTTTGAATAGAACAGAGTGGCATGGAGGACTTGTCTGAATTATATAGAGAGTGTTTCTAATTTCTTATGGTAGCTATGGAGAAGATATGGTTGTGACTTATATATTTCTTGTATCATGAAGTAGTGGTTGGCAGGATAACATGCTGGGTTGAATCAAGAGAGAGAAAATAATAAATGGAGTAGTAAAAGAAGAACAAAGCTAAGAATCTGGACAGAAACATATCAGTAGAGACAAAAGTTTCTTTCTATGGTAATTGATTAAGAAATAATATTTGTTTCTTATAGTGTAAAGTATAAGTGTGATAGCATGTTGGCTTCGGAATAAAAAAAGAAATAAACTAATAAGTTCTTATTAATAAATGAAGAAAAACTCTCATTAAAGGCCATTTTTCTTCTAGTGTTTGAAGCATCCTTAAATTTCAATTTATGAGTTTCGCTGATTATCGTCATTTCAGGGGTGGCACTAGAGCCTCTCGTCGCATCTCGATCTTCTCCAACCCTAGTCCTTATAAATAACCATATACAAAATTCATCACAACAACGTGTTAAAGTGGAACACATATCCACTAAAAAGAAGAGCAGGTTCGGTGAAACAAAAGAGAAAGGTAAGCATGCTTTCCACTTTTCTTTGGCTCTATTTATTTTTATTTTTTATTTTTGAAATTGTATTCCATGTGAATATATCAAAGAAAGGAGTGTGTGGCTATAACGGTTATGACTATTTGTTAACTCGACTAAAGCGTACTCATCATTGAATTATATTCAATCTTCCTTTTATCAATTGCTGTGTTATAAGACCAGGGCCGGGCGGTGTTGTAAAATGATTAGAATCTTAGGCATCTATTAGGTGAAAGCATTCAATAATCATATTCAATACCTTCATCTAAAAAATAATTTATTGCGGAATTTGTATGGATTTAGATTCGCAGTCAGCTCGTCTCTATATCACCAACCTCGACTCGAATCGATTACACCTCGAATCGCACCTTGTTCCCACATGACACAATCATGAATGAGAATAGAAACCGGATGTACCAAAAGGTTGATAGATGAAGCTTTCTTAATCCGCAGCTTGTTTATGGGGCTGGTGAAAATTTTGGAATTTGCTTCAGGCTCATACGCAGTGGATGGACTCGTGAAAACAAAGTGTCCGTGGAGATCCAAGTGTCGACCGCGCTTTCGGATAGGGAGACAGTGAAATACCATCTGCTGAGACATGGTTTCAAAGAAGAATATATTGTGTGGAATAGGCATGGGGAAACAAATAATGTGATATATGAGCATCATTCTATGGATTCTGCCGGTCCTTCTAATCCAATGAATGATTATCATACAATGGTTATGATGCCGCCGGGTCATTCTTCGATCAAAATTATGAATATGAGGAGAATCCTAATCAAACGTCCACAATTTTATGATATGCTTGATGTCGCCAATAACTATCAGGGCAAGGTGTGGAAAATCATTCACGCTATCGGCAGCTGCTAGAATGTTGAATATCAAGGTTGATCACCATCTCGCTCCGAACGCATTTGATGCAATTGCTAAACTAATGAAAGAGATTGTGCCTAAAGAGAATCTTATCGCTGAAAGCTTTTATGAAACAAAGCGTGATGGTTCGGGCCAGGGTTTACCGCTTGAGAAGATACATCATTGCCTAATGGATGCAATTCATTTATCGTGGGGAAGATTTGAACAAGACTCGTGGTAAGTTCCCGGTGGACCATCCAATGCTAATAGAAAAACAATGACACTAATGGAAAAGGGGAGAAAGAAACCCATCGTACCTTTAAGAAAATGTATTAGTTTCCTTGAAGGATCGACTTAGATTATATTCATCTAAAGCCATCAAGTAATGAAATGAGGTGGTACGCGTAACATGTGGTCGAGGATAATGTCACGCAACATCCTGGGTCCGACTTAATAAATAAGTTGAAGCACTTCAACGATGTTCACCCCGATTTGCAATAGAAATTAGAAATGTATGCCTCGGCCTTGTACGCATGGGTTTCAACCTTGGCCAATCTCAAGTAACAATACTGCGGTCAGCTCGTTATTGCTCACCGTGTATAACCTACCTCCATGGTTATGTATGAAGATTTATCCATGTTCTTAACTGTTTCCATTCCAGACCACGAAATCCTAAAGACAAGTTAGATGTGTACTTACAACCGCTGATATGAGTTGAATCTATTATGGGATTATGGGGTTGAAGCATTTGACATTTAATCAAAATTTCACTGCGAAAGATTGATGTGGACTATTACGACTTTCTCCGGCCAGATTCACGTCGCTGGGTTCCTCGACGGGTCAACGCCAGGATCTGGCCGTTTGTCCTTATTGTATGGGTGACCTAGAACTTTGTAATTAAATAGGAGCGGTAAGGCCATGGTTTGACAATCATAGAAGTTCTTGGAACTTGATCATCCATTTAGACGCATGAGCGCATTTCGAAAAACAAAATTGTGACGATCGCGCACCTCCAGCTAGACAGTTCGTAAATACTAAGCATAATTGATCATCTTGATTTGAAGAAGGTGACCGGGTCAATGCTTATGACATTAATGTAGGGATTAGTCAACATGTGGTTGGAGAAAACGCGAAGATACTCGGGATTTGCCATCGAGCTCTAATCTACTCCGACATAACTCGGATGTCATGCACATCGGAAGAATGCGTTTCGATAACTTTGCTTAATACGTTGTCAATATACATGGTAAAACAAAAGACACTCTTAAGTCTAGGCAAGAACTACCTATTGTCGAAGGCCGTAACTTGATCAACTGGCTTAACGAGCAAATTCTATCGCTTGCTACACCCCAGACAATAGGCTAAGAAGGAGTTGTTTGATTGGTTAACAAAATTGAAATTTCTGATGGTTAATGCGCGGTTCAACATGTGGGTAGATGTGTGGACAAATGGAGATTCAGGTTGCTTGAATGAAAAGTCACGATTGTCATGTCTTCATGCAGAGGTTGATGCCTATAGCATTTCGAGAACTACTACCTGCTAATGTGTGGAAGGCTATCTCCGAGCTTAGTTTGTTTTTTAAAAGTCTTACTTCAACAAGAATACGTAATGAAGACATGGCCGTGACTAGAATCGTACATCCCAATTATTTTATGCAAGTTAGAAAGAATATTCCTCCAAGTTTTTGATTCTAAGGGAACATCTTCCGCCACTTGGCACATATGATAACGCATTGTGTATGCACTCCGATGGATGTATCCATTTGAGAGGTTAAACCTAACTTGTAAATCATAATGGTCAATAACCTCACTAGTACATGTGTTCACTTAACATATCATTTTATAGGTATCTTTCGGGAAATTGAAGCTCAATATCGTGAATAAGCACATGTGGAAAGCTCGATATGCAATGCATATCTAGCTGAGGAAGCATCAACGTCATTTCATATTACTGGTGATCATGTACAAAACAAAAGCTAGGACCGCGGTCGAAATTATGAAGGTGGTGGAGATTATATTCCATCGATGATCCTTTAAACCTATCACTCAAATACAAGCAGAGACCACTTGCTGTTTTAAAACGAGACATATGACTCAACAAGAATATAAGGCAAAATTTCATTCTACATTTTTTCTTAACTGTGGAAGAAGTTTCAACCATATGTCGTTAATTTTTTTATGAGTAAAACATTTCCAATATATTATATTGTTTACAACTCCATTATATTTTTAACTAACATATCTAAAATTCACAATTCATAGGATTTACACTCAGATGTTGCAACATCTTCAATCCAAACATAACAAATACGAAATTGATGCTAAACTTGAGATGGACTTTTGCTATCTGGTCTAAAAACATATGTAAGCCTTCTTCCACCCTATCACTTAATCATATTAACATGCGTGATGCAAGGCTTATTTTGCACCCTATCAATTAAAGCCTTCTTTGTAAAAGCATATGTAAGCCTTCTTTTCTCAACCTATCAATTAAACTTAATATTATTAACATGTGTAAAATACCTTGGCAACTTATTGTTCCAGCAGATCCAAACTCCGGGTATCCATAACAACTTCATACAAGATCTTGCAAAGGTCCATTGAAACCCGTTAAATATATAATGGCTATTTTGTAAGTGGATACAAGTTTCACACACAGTTGAAGGCGGGTAAGTAAAATGTCAATAAATAGTGGGGTTTGCATCAAAGGCCAAAATTATAGCCATAATGCGTATGATCGGGTATGGTCGGGCTAAGAGAAGTAGTGGAAGTGGAATATCTTAATCGCCACTAAGTTTAACAGCTTCTACGTGTGATTGGTTTGATCCGACTCCTAATAGGGGCATAAGAGTTCATGAGCAATACAACATTGTTGAGATAAACCATAGAAGACGATATGACAAGTATGAACCCTTTGTCCTCGCAATTCAAGCAGCTCAAGTATATTTTTGTTCATACCCAAGTTTGCGAAAAGACAAAGTTGATTGGTGGGTTGTATCGAAAATCAAACCAAGAGGAGTTGTTGTGATAAGAACCTTTTTCAAAGACAACATATATGCAGAAACCCCTCCATTTCAAGAGGAGTTAATTGAACCATAATGTTGAAATCAATGAAGAAGATCAACAAACTATATTAATGATCCAATAGGTGACCTAAGATATTATGGAAGAAGAAGAAGAAGAAGAAGAAGAAGAAGAATTGCAAACAGAAAGTTCATTTGATTCAGAAAATGAATAGAATTTAAATGATATGAATGAAACTGATAGTTAATAAATAGGTAGTTGCAGTTGAATAATGTTATAGTACAAGTGTTCAATTGTTAATTATTTTTTTCCTTTTTTTTTAATGAAGATAAATTGGATTTAAATGATATTAATGAAACCGATAGTTGATAAAGAGGTAGTTGTCACTGAATATTGTTATAGTACAAGTGTTTAGTTGTTAATTATCTTAATTTATGATTTTTTTCAATATGAGGGTCGAGGTCGCGGCCGAAGTGTGGTATCCATGAGTGATAATGACGAGGCAATCGGAAGCGGGTCATTCTTCATCTTCGCAGCTACTTTACATCTCAGATCCACTACTACACCCCTTGGCATAGAGACAATTGGTCGAGGAATGTCGACATTTGCTGGCCCAAGCACATCTACATCTCCTATCACACTGACTGGTTCGTCTAGCTCTCTCAGACCATCTATTGCGATACCTCAAACATCCCACCCTCAGATTAGGCCCCTCGAATCACAACCACATACACACCTGGTTCAGATTCCTACGTAGGAAGAAGCTATATAGGTAGTCGTGAGAAACTACGAGTGCATGATGGGAGTGAGACATTTAATACTATTTAATTCAACAGGTTAATCAATGTATACAATTAATACTTGTATATTTATATAATTGTAGCTTTGTCGGGAAGGTCTCATAAGATGTCATCTCAATATGCCGTATCTTCAAGAGAGACCACATCATGACGGATATAGGTGGAAAGCAAAGGCCACAAGCGTTCGAGATCTATATTGGGATGAATTTCAGGTAAATAAATGTTTAGGTTTCTAAAACTTTTGTATTTTGTTGATTTAAATTTTAATAAAAGCAAAATTGCTTCATAATCAAGTTTGAGATACTTGAATGTTGATATGATTGAAAATGCTTGATCATATCAAATTGATGTTATTTTCTTCATGTTTTTAAAGTTCTATATTGAGAATTGTCAAATAATATGAATGTGAGTAGACATTAGAATTGGTGGAATTTATTTTGAGAAATTGTGAATGAACCATTTGAAAAAATATTGTAGGAAATTTTGGATAATGCAATTTTTTGGGGAGACTCTCGTTCTAATTTTTTTTTTAATATATACATATATATATATATATATATATTTTTTTTCGCGATAATCAATGTTGATATGATTGAAAATGCTTGATCATATCAAACTAATGTTGTTTGTATTGTGCTTTTTCAGTTGTATATATTGAGAATTGTCAAATAATATGAATGTGAGTTGACATGGATTGGTGGAATTTATTGAGAATTGGTGAATGTACATTGAAAAATATTGTAGGGAAATTTTTTTGGATAATGCAATTTTAGGGGAGACTCATTTAATTATTTAATATATATATATATATATATATATATATATATATATATATATATATATATATATATATATATATATATTTTCTGATATTTGAATGTTGATATGATTGAAAATGCTTGATCATATCAAATTGATGTTGTTTGTATTAGTTTTTGTATATATTGAGAATTGTCAAATAATATGAATGTGAGTTGACATGAATCGGGTGGAATTTATTGGAGAATTGGTGAATGTACATTGAAAAATATTGTAGGGAAATTCTTGGATAATGCAATTTAGGAGGAGACTATCGATTTTTTTGTAATATATATATATATATATATATTTCAGATATTTTTGAATGTTGATATGATTGAAAATGCTTGATCATATCAAAATTGATGTTGTTTGTAACAGGTTTTTATCAAGCCAGGTTATATCGAGAATTGTCAAATAATATGAATGTGAGTTGACATGAATTGGTGGGAATTTATTGAGAATTGCATTTAACATTGAAAAATATTGTGGTAAAATTTTTTGCATAATGTACTTAGTGGGAGACTGTTTAATTTTTTTTTTTTAATATATATATATATATATATATATATATATATATATATATATATATATATATATATATTTATATTAGATATTTGAATGTTATTATGATTGAAAATGCTTGATCATATCAAATTGATGTTGTTTGTATTGTGCTTTAAGTTGTATATATTGAGAATCGTGAATGTACATTGAAAACATTGTAGGTACTCTGATAATGCATTTTTAGGAGACTTTGAATTTTTTTAAATTCCATTTATGTTGACTAACTTTATATATTACATAAATACTATAAGTCGGAAGGTGTTTGGAATGGGATCATTAATAAATTGTGGAGCAATCATGTAAGAGATATTTCGATATTTCATCGCTGAGGAAAGGAGGAAACCCGCATTCAGGTTCGATGAGGTGTGGCGAAGTTGGCAAAGATCGCCGAGTGATGCCTCGGCCCCAATCGATAAGGAGCTGCCAATCGAGAAATCGCCATAGTGAGACCGGTGGACCAGATCCTGAATGTCACGCGACACTGGCCAAGGATCCATACGCAATGAGCACGCAAAGACAAATTGTAAGAATACATATATGTTATATATATATATATATATATATATATATATATATTTTACATTTTTAAAAATGTCTCAATTTCTGCATATGCCAATATCTAATGTGTTTATTTTAGGAAATGAGGGAGGGTGCCCCTCCAAGCAAGGTACGACTCTTTCACGATACCCATATGAAGAGAACTCCAGAGGATCATGACTATATCGACGAACGTGCAAGACAAGTGGGGGTGTAAGTGCTCAAAAAACCTATCTTACATCCTAACTAAGAAACTACTAGTTTTATATGACATTTTGTTTTAAGAGAAGATACAAGAGCTAATTGCTACGGAATCCCAAGAAGAGTTCCTGAAACCAAAGTTCCTTCGTTTCAAAGGAAGATGAGGATCAGATATTCCTCGCAGTTATCGAGGCTTCATCACATGGCAAGATACATGTATGGGACTCCGGTCGGAATAAATCATCCAGCTTTGCATCTGATGCTCTACATCCTTTACACCCCCCGAGGTGGCTCATCAACGGATTAGAGTCAGTCAAGACAATCCCGCTTGCAAGAGGAAGTACACGAGCTAATGGCGTAACATTCAAATCTCTAATGAGTGGAGATCTCTGCATCGAGGAGATATAGCGCCGCATGACAGAGCGTATGATGGAGGAAAGAGAGAGGTTTCGAGCCGGTCAGTTGCCACCAGATGGTCCAGCATAGACTGTGACGTATTCGCCACCGTATGTTTAGTCTCGAGTATATCATGTTTTTTAACATTTAATACTTTGTGTTTTTAACATTTGGACCTTTTAGTCTTGACTTTTAATGTTTAATACTTGTATTGTTTTCAAACATTAATTTGGACTTCAATCTTGACTTCTTAATGTTTAATACCGTATTTTTAAATTTAAAAGATAAATATATTTAAACTATCATATATAAAAGTTTTCAAGACTTAAAACTTATTTAATATATAAGTAATAATAATTTTATGAAATATTAATTAAATAATTACAATATTTATAAATTTAGTGACCACAAGATGTGGTCACTAAGAAGGAAACTATTATTTGTGACCACATTGTAAGCGGTCGTTATTCGCGACCACATTTCTCATGTCACATTTATTTCAGGACCATACTTCTTGTGGTCACATTTATCCGCGACCACATTATAGCTGTCAGCATCTGACTGCATTTCTGCTGGCCACACTTATTCAGACCACATTTCTTGTGGTCACACTTATTCCGTGACCACATTGTGCTGTCGCATTCCATCACAAATCGCGACTCACATTATAGTCGCTATCAGTGACCATATTTATCGTGTCACACTTGTGACCACCGTCACTAATTTGTCTTTGTGACGATTTTCTAAGACCACACTTTGTGCATTACTAAGTGGTCGCTATACCCCTAGTGACACTTTCGTGACCACTTTTGTTACTGCCAATTTTTCTGTTTTTTTGTAGTGTATAAAACAAGGGTACATATGTAATTTGCCCAAAAAGGGGCACATAAGTAATAAGATAAGAAGGCCATGGGTTAAAATAGAAATATGCTTAACTTGTTTTGCAAAAAGAGAAGAACCTAAGGACTAAAGTGAAATAATGGGAACTTAACCCAAAAAAATGGGTTTTTGGGAGCCAAACATGGCCTAAAGAGGGATATTTTATTTAAGACCAAATTTGGTCTCATTTGGGAAGAACAAACCGTGGAGAACAAGAAGAAGAAGGGAAGGAGATGAAGAGAAGAAGAAGAAGAAATGAAGAAGCCAAGTTTAAGGTATGGAAACTAACATCGAGTATGGATCTTTGGATTTTTGTATGGATTCTAACATTTAATATGGAACTTTGTATAGATTTGTATGGATACATGTTTGTGGGTTGTGGGTTGTAAGAAACCTAACCCTAGAATAAATTCTTATGGGATCAAGAGTATGGAATCCTCCTTTTGAGGTTGGATTCATGGTTAAATTACAAGTAATTGAGTTAGGGTTTAGAACAAACCCTAACACATCTTTGTGTTTGGTTTGTGTATGGGTTATGACCCATTTTATAGTGGTTTTGGGAGTAATTTATGAAAGGTTTTTGAAGAAACATAGGTATTGGAAGATGATTTGAGTAGTAAATAGAGGTTACAAGATGAATATGGAGGTTTTGATGTATATATAGATTATCGAGTTGATTCGGGGTAGCAAAATGTGGGAAAATGTGGGAGAAAAAACCACCTTTCGACACCCTTGAAGGGTGGTACCGGTACCAAATCGCAGTGGTACCCTGCATTTCACATTGGTTCTGCCATCGGTATCTGCATCGATACCGGCATCTACGCCTCTATTTGGACCAGTTTTAGTATTTTGACCATAAATTTATCATTTCTTATCTGATTTGAGTGATTCAAGTGGCTAGTTAAAATAGACTTCAACGAGAACAAAACACCCTGAAATAGATACCTTCAAATTCTGACTCTTTGCGGCCCAAATATTCACTCAAAGTGGAGTTATGTTCAAGCAAATTTCTAGTTCTATTTTGAGCATAGAGTAGTCTCGGTTGTTTAGGACATAACTTGAGTTTTGGTGCTCCGGTTTAGGTGATTTCAGTTGGAGAAGAACCCTTAGCACCTTAGCTTCAAAGGAGTACAAAGAACCAATGTCAGGTATGGAGTTAAGACCCATGAAAAAAATGAGTATTCCAAACTGTCCCTAGTATAATATGGGCAAAATGACTAGTTTGGCATGAAAATGCCATAACTTGAGTTTGGATAATTCAATTGGAATGATTCCAATTTCTAAGTAAAGTAGATTCATAAAGGAACAAGAATACATGAATGAGGTGTGAATACATAGGTATCCTACCGTACAAGTATATGAAATGCCATATGCAACAGGCATGAAACAGGAAAAATATAGGAAATGCACAGCATGTATGTGTTCATGAAACATGAATGCGTTTATGAAACATGAAAACACTAACATAACACAAACATGAGGTATACATAATCGTTAACAACATGCCATTAGATAGGTTATGATTGAAAGACATACGATCTTATTGGATCTTGCGGATCAAGAACAGGCCAGAGCGGACGCTGATTGGCACCACTCCCGCGGCGCGACGACACTTCTCGCGCGACGCTTGACACCGCGCCACCCGCCGGCGCACGCACCGCCGCGGCACTCGACCGGTACTTCAAGACTTCGTCAGCGTGAGCATGCACTGGACGGGTGCTCAACACTCCCGGCTGGTGCTATGGCACTTTTTGTTGGCGTGCGGCGTGCACGCTTCGATCGGTGCGCTTGGCACTCCCGGCCGGTGCTACGGCACTTTTATGTTACGTGGGCGCACGCACGTCGCATCAGACAGACCTTAAGTACTTATGGTGTCGCCCTACTTCATTTCTTATGATCGGTCTCGGGTAGTCAAACGCTTATAAGGATAAGCACTAATAAAGAATAAGAGTAAAGAAATGAATATGGTAAAGATCCGAATGTACCCACGCGGGTACCTCTCAGACTGTTTCGTAGTACCTACGTACTTTGTACGTTAAAATTCTATAGTACCTACGGGTACTTCCATATCGGTAATATAAGTATAAATTCTGTAATATAAGAATAAGTCTCGTAATACAGACATAAGATCTGTAATACAAGTATAAGATCCGAAATACAAGAATAAGATCTGAAATACAAGCATAAGTTCCGTAATACAAGTATAAGATCCGTAGGACAAGTATATGCTCCATAATACAAGTATAAGATCCGAAGTACAAGGATATGCCCTGTACAAGTATAAGATAATGGCACAAATATACTCTCTATAGTACTTACTAAGACTCCGAACAAGTGTAATTCCGTATATAAGTATAAGCCCTATGGTAGTAAGAGTAAGCCTTGTAGTACCTAAGTGGTACCTCTCAGATAAGCATAAGTTCTATAAACTCCATGGGAGACTGAGATAGATACAAAGCATTCAAGACGTGTATAAGTATCTCCAGATAAACATAAGCTCCTCGTGAATCTCTACCTGGGAGATCTAAACAAGTATAAGATAGATAGAAGTATGAGTACGTGATAAGTACCCTCCGGCCTAAGTATATGTATAAGTTCGCACCGTATAATATGAATCCGAATAAGTATGTGTCCTACTAGATATAAGTATGGCATGTGTCTTACGAGAAGTAAGTATGTCCCACGGAGATAAGTATAGCATGTGTCCTACGGGAGATAAGTATAAATATGTGTCCTACAGGAGATCGGAATAAGAATAAGTCTGTCATAAGTGTAAGATCTGAGTAAGTATAAGTTTGCTATAAGTATAAGTTCAATATCGTATACGAGAGATTTGAACAAGCATAAGTTTGTTACAAGGATAATTATGTATGTAAAGGTGTTATATGAATTCACGAAGATTCTGATATATGTTACTGTTATATGTTTATTGTGATTTAGTATAAATGCATGTGTACCAGTATAAGTTATAAGATATGTTTCCCACTATGCGTAAAGCTTAGCACGGGCTTTAATCCGTAGGTACGTAGGAGGATCGTCCGCTATCTTCCGTATACGCCTGTGTTTCAAGACACTAAGAAAGGTTCACTACATGTAGGTTCCTGCGCCCGATTTGTAAATGTAAAAGTCCTAGCTTTTTGTATATGTAAATGGACTCCCGCATATGTGTATAGATTTTTTGATGGACACCACTTCTGGTAGTTTTATTTTGTATATGATATTTTTGATTCGGTTAAAAAAAAAAAGGTAAGGAGTCCCAAGATATAGTCTCTCGCCTCGAACTAATTCGGGATCCGCTTATTCGCCTGACCGAAACCGGCGTGACAAGTAGCATGTTCATCATACTCGCTTTCATCTGCTTGTTGGTGTTATTTAAAGTGTTGGTTTGTTTTAGTCAATCTTCGCTGGGGGACAAGCAAGAAGCTAAGTTGGGGGTGATGAGTGTCCAAACACCTCATTATATACCCATGTTTTAGTGTGTTTACGATCTAGTTTGTACTTAAATAGGTGGTGTTTTGCTTCATACCTAATGTTTGGTTTTATCTTTGATCTTTCAGGTAAAATATGTAGTTGGAGACATGCCGAATTTGAAGATGGAGGGAATGCAAAATTCGTTCCAAATCAGCCAGACATGTTCGCACACACGATCGCCGAGGTCCAACGCGTATGACCAGTCTTCTTCATCATCCAACATGGCATCACCTGAAATGCTCACAAAATTTTTAGAAATGTACCAAACGACCTATTCTAAAGATAGGAGGGGGGAGACAACCACTGACGCGTAACGTGAGAAAAGGCGAAGGTTTCGATCGAACAAAGTTCCTTTGTTTTCTATACTCTTTTTTGGCTTCCTTCTTATTTTAACTGTATGACTTACAAACATGATGTATTCTCTTTCTTATTATGAACTAAACTATTAGGCTAGGGTTTTGATGCAACCTTAATTTCGAATGATGGATTAGCATTAATTTATATATTTAGTTTTATTTCTTGTAATTATTGAATGTCTTATCTCTATATGAAATCCATACTTGTACTTGATCAATATAGGTATGCTCATGCTAGGTTTGAGATCGAGAGACGATAAGCCCTAGTGACACAAATAAGATATCGTATAATCAATCAGAAAGTAGAGATACCATGATTGTATACGTGGTAAAAAGGATTTACCATCAATGCATCAATAGTCTTAGGGTTTGAGGCAGAGATGCAATACAACCCACTATTAGGATGTGTGTTTCAATGCTCGAGAGAGATTGATGCGAGAAAGATCAACTCGCCACACAATGCGAGTGATATAACTGAATTACAATTTTCTAAATATCCATCATTCATAATTGGGTGAAGTCAAAATCCTACATATTTAATTAATTGGAAGGAATACACCTTGGTTGTCTTTAGTAAATTACTTAGAGAGTCTATAGCCTTAATTTGATAGATCTAAATAATATTAGAGTAAATCGTTCCGCAGCTGATACCAAACCTCAGGACGACCTTGACTTATCACTAGACTACTTAAACTCTACGCGTGCATTTGCACTAATGGGTGGATTTATATGTATAAGTAACACAAGCAATTAGCAGCCCATCACTATACCCAATCATCACCCTACGAGCAACCTCTTTTGAGGCAACAAGGATCAAAATCAAAGTATAGAATTAGTATCCAATATACCATTGAGCATCTCAAGTCCAAGGATACTTGCACCATTGCTATGATGAGACTATCAATAATGTTTGAATAGATAATCCATATGATTGTCTCATAGGGGGTCTTCGATGAACTTAGCTACTCTTAGCAAGTTAACCACATGTCTACTTCTATCATCAATGATGATCACGCTTTATGAGACCAACCGCTGATCAAATCAAGGAGTACAACATGTTCTAATTTTTTTCCCGATCAACAATGTCCGCCTTGTTGATCCTATGACTAGAATAAATAAATACACTACATATAAGAAATCTCATTATCAAGATCACCATCATGATTTCCTTTATGCTATGTAATGTATCAAGGAATTCATTAATTTGATTTAAGATCTCTATTAATTCATTTATTAAACGAACATCAAAGAACTGAAGATGTGTTTACTATAAATGAATATAAAGACATACAATAAGTGCTAAAGGTGATTGATTGCCTTTAGAGCACTTCTCTAACAGTTCAAACAAATAGACCACTCGTTAAAGGACAAAAAAAGTTTTGAAATTGGGAAACTAGAATGAGGTTCTCATAATGGCAATAAGCCTAGTGGAGTTATGTTTTTAAAACTTTAGGTTTATTAGACTGTTTATTTGTTCCAGATTTACGAGAATTGACTTATGTTAGTTAATAGTTGAACATGATTTTAACAAAGGTAGTTTAATTCTTTGATTTTTTGATAAAGAGTAATAATACTTTTATTCTCTTTAGATTATTGATGAATGATCTATATTTTTTTCATTCTTTTTTCCTATAGTATTAATGTCATTGAACATACTAATGATGAGCAAACCCCCTTATCTAAGAAAGTGAAGGTTTCAAATGAAAACTATTTGTGGCACTTGTGATTGGGTCATATTAATCCCAATAGAATTCACGGTTTGATTGGGTGCGGAATTTTTCAATTCTTGATCTTTGAACCTATACCAGTATGTGAATCATGTTTGGAAGGTAAAATGACAAAGAGACCCTTCACGGCTAAAGGAAATCGTGCAACTAAATAGTTAGGATTAGTACACACTGATGTGTGTGGACCAACAAACATTCAAACCAAATGTAGGTATACATATTTCATCACCTTCATCGGTGACTACTTAGGATATGGATATGTTTACCTAATGTGCCATAAGTCTGAAGCTTTCGAACAAGTTTCGAGAATATAAGGCTAAGGCAGAAAAGCAATAAGGCCCATATCAACTCTAATCCTAATCGAGACGGTGAATACTCATTCGGAGAGTTCAACTTTTACTACAAAGAGAGGATATTTCAATTATCATTTTCGAAATGCCCCAAAGAAAACGGAGGATTCCTCGGAAGCAGAGACAAACCCTTTAGATATGGTGAGGTTGGATGCTTAGTTACCATCATCAAGAGTAAGGATAAGCATGCCTTAGGAAACAACTATTTACACACTAAGCTTGGTTCCATCTAAATCTGTTTCAAAGACACCCACAAAGTTATGGAAAGGGCGTAAACTCAGTTTTAACCATATTCGGATTTAGAGTGCCCTGTCACATGTCTTAGCACAATAATCACAAAAGTTGGAATCTCGTACAAAAATGTGTATGTTTATTGTCTATTCTAAGGGAATGAGAGGTGGAATATTTTATAATCCAAAGGAAAAGAAGGTAATAGTGAGTACTCATGCCACTTTCTTAGAAGATGATTATGTGAACAATTTTAAACATAGGAGCAAAGTGGTTCTTAAAGATCTTGACTCAATTCGAGATCCATAAGAAATGCCTAATTGTCTACCCCTGTTGATGTTCAAAGAGGGGAATATGTACAACATGTAGCCGAAAGTGAACAAACACAAGATACATCTCAAGACCAAATTCAAGAAACTCAAGAACAATAAAATAATGAAGAGATTGGAAATTCACCTAAATTACAAACTAAACCTTCAGGCATGTAATAACACCAATGCAAGAAACTTGTCGTGGGAGAGTACAGAGAGGTCCTTCTTCAAGGCATGCCTTTGTTATGAAAAATGTATCGTTCCACCATTTATATAATAAAGCATTGGAGGATGTTGATGTACAAGAAAGAAAAAGGCATCGGATCCGAGATGGAATTCATGGGTTCAAACCGATATGGTCTCTCAGAGAAGCTCCTGTAGGTAAAACCCATTGGAAGCAAGCTGATCTACAAGATAAGATCCAAAGTCCGGTATTGATACAGTGGAAAAGGACAATGGATGAGGATGAACCTATGGCTCAAACCCGCATGGTCTCTCAGAGAAGCTTCTAGAGGGTAAAACCCATTGGAAGAAAGTTGATCTACAATTAAAAGAGCCCTAGTAAAACCATGTGTGCATAAAAGATTCTAGGTATAGTGGTAGTCTTCCCATATTCTCTCTCTCTTTACGTAGATGACACATCTCATTAAATTGGACAATGTGAAAGTGTCGTTTCAATGTGGTTACTTGAAATAGTATTTTGATATGAGAGAGTTGGGTGAAGCTAACTATATTCTAGGAATCAAACTTCTATGAGACGGGAAGAATAAGGTGTTAGCTCTGTCCCAAGCTTCATAGTGGCTAGTTTTGGCATGGAGAATTTCCAAGAAGGGATTTCTACCCTTTAGACATTGAATTCATTTTTCTAAAGGATAATCATATAAAACTCCCGAAGAGAAAGAACTCGTGAGTGAGAAACCTTATGCTTCGACTATAGGTAGTCTCATGTCTAACATGTTATGCACTGGGCGATATATTTGCTATGCAGTGGGAATAGTAAGTCGATACAAATCAGATCCTGAAGAAGAAACAGTGAAAACATATACTTAAGTATATAAAGAGAATAGCTCGGAAGGTCACGTGCCAAGAGGTTAATAAACCCTAAGGATGATGACATTAGTTTCTCACACATCACATTCAACACTACTACAAAAATTAATATTTATGACACTTCATTCATGACGCTTTATAAACAATGTCATTATTCGAATATCATTGAATGTACAATGTCACTTAATTTGAAGCTCACAATTCAGGTGTATTTTTAAAATTTTATGCTTTATTAAAAACGCCATAGTTGAAAAAGTGTATTAAAAATAAGGTATAAGCTGAACCTTGATGCTTTTAAAAAATGTCATTGAAACAATATTAACGAACATCGGTCATCACAACATCAACGAACGTTCACATCATCACTCATCGAGCATCGCAGGCGGCAGGATCACAACATCAACAACACGAACGGAACAAACCTTTTCTTCTCTTTTCTCTTTCCTTCAGCCTTCCATGGCCATATTTGAAATGTCATTATATATATATATATAGCATTCCTAACTTAGAGGCTCACTCCCTCAAACCCTACCTTCATCCCTCAACTTCAAACCTCGATAAACCCCTCAAATTTTGAAGGTCTTCTCCATGGGAATACTTTGTGCAAAGAAAGTGGCAGAAGAAAGCTTCGATCCCCAACTTTAGACCCGATAAACTCTCAAATTTTGAAGGTCTTCCATGGGGAATATTTAGTAGAAGTAAGTGGTAGAAGAAAGCCTTTGAGTATTTGTAGGTACGGTAGAGGACACAAAACAAATTCGAATGCACATTTTGGGTCATTCAACAATCCAACTTCTTTTGATCTCGAGTGATGATGAAATTAATCGCAAAGGTGAGAACCTCACAAATCTGGATGATAAGCCATACCAGGAAGGCTTGGACCTAACTTAATGTGTAAGCCACCATACAGTACCAAATTGAGTCACCCAATCCCATCATGCAAACACCTGAGGCAACCCAAAATCTTCTTCCGACTTATTTCTTCATTTACTGGAAAATTCTTTATTTTCTAAGAAATTTTTTTATCTATCTTATGCATTCCATGGCGCCACTCTTTCTAACACATGTCGTTTCCATTTTATAAAGCCTGAAAACATGTTTTGATGCGCCATCTGACCTTGCCGATGTTTTCGCTTGGGATCACTACGATGTATACGCCGGCGCCAATCAAGGGAAGTGTATGGTTTATACTTTCGCAGCCACACTAAGCTTGAAGCTTTGGGAACGATGATTTCTTCGTTGTTTATACACCATCTACTAGAAGCATTCAAAACTGATGAGTAGTCGTGTATGTTTCAAAATCTCTCTATATTTTCACCACTTCCAGGGTTCACACTACTATATTATTTAGTCGCCCCTGCTTTTTATGTTTTTTGATTTTAGTATGCTAATTATTTGCGCAGTCTAATAGATTTATTGGTTTTTATGCCTTAAGTTTTGGGAATTTCTCGGACTATCACCGATGTGAAATCCAGTTCCAAGATCGTCGAATACTTAAGGACATTCCGTCATGTCGCCCTCAAAAGGCCTAGTGTTGTGAAGGTTTTCCATTTTGCTTTCGCAGCCAGCAGGTGGTTTTGTGTCACACCACCACCACCACCGATTTCATATCAATGTTGTCACCCGTTCCGGTAAGGACATCCTTCTTCTCGCGAACTTTAATTTTTCCTTTACCTCTACAAGTATCAATAATCAAACTTTACTGAATGGCACACTCAATAAGAAACCCAATACAGGTGATTCAATTTTGCCTCTACAAACCCAAACAACTTTTAATCCATTAGCATAGAAATTTTCAAGTTTTCGACATTAAAGAATGTAGAATGCTCTTTTCTACTTGGAAAAAGAGCCGATTGAAAATTTCTTTGATGATAAGGAGAAAGGGTAGCAAGGTCGTTGAAACCCATGATTAGTTTTGATCCACCTGAAGAAAAGATGAGGAGATTTAAGGGTTTTCGGGGTTTTGGAGGAGATTTGTGAAAGAGAAATGGGGCTAGTTTCGAATGTAGGTCAAGTCAGAAAGCGTGACCCAAATTGCCACCTGTTTTTTCCTATTTCACTACGCTGAGCTAAGGCCATTTGGAATTAACGTATGTCAGGATTCCCTAGCGATATAAAATCGAACTTCAAAGAGAGCTAACATGGAGAAATTGGTACCAGATCGAAATCAGATAAGCGAATTCAAGGAGGCTACTGCAGAAATAGCCAGGCTTCCCAGTGGTGGTGTAAAGCTACAGAAGCCGTAGTTTTGGCCGACATGCTGTGAAGAAAGTTTTGTCTCAAACCACCAAAGCATTGTGTTTGGTCACAGGATCGGCTTCGTTTTTTATCAAGCTTCTTTTCCTCAAGCCCCTTACGGGTAAGAGACCTCTTCTTCTACTTGCCCAATCTAAACAAGAAGGTCTAATGAGTTATTAGTTTGTGTTTCTGTTATTAGTTCCTGCTTTTATTCTGTCCAAGGACACAAGAATGAAATCTGATGTCTATAATGGCTCGGATCGAATTGTTTGCGGCAAAGGTCCGAATTCTCAAGGGTTTTCTATTTTCCCGTAAATTATCACTTATGCGGGTATAATTTGGTGTTTATCACAAAGAATAGACATTCTATCATTTCTAGGCATTTACTACAATCAGAATGAAGTTACTAAGGATGGTATCTTTCTTTATTTATTCATATTTTGTTACTTTCTAAAAATGAGCTTAAAATTTATATTTATGATGCGCATAAATTGGTAGCTTTCTTGGATCCCCAAACAAATTGTATACTAACAAATTCAATCAATACCTAAATAAATAAAAAGGATATTTATTGCACATAAGAAAAGGAAAAAATCTTTAGCCTGGAATGTTAACTCTGTCAAGCACTCATTTCTCGTTACCCAAAGCCCGAAAAACATGTCTCAACAACTGTTAGGTTGTACTTATACATAAGACAAAGGTCATAAACTCAGCAATGGGAAGCCTCTAGGTCAAAGGTATAGAGAGAAAATATGGAAGTTTAGAGAAGTGGGTCCCACAATATTTAATATCCTACACATTCGTCACTGCTCCTTATCAGAAAAGCCAAAAATAGCAGAAGCATGAAATGCATATCCTTGTGGGAGTGATTCCATAACCCTAGATTCTTAAAGATGCATTATTCCACATGAGACAAGTGTGAAACTGGAAACCCTTTTTCTTTAATACTTATCAGAACAAGATCAACACTAGGAAACTGGCAACATCGAGGCAGCCAAGTTTACCGTCAATGTGTGTGGCAAAAGTTTTTTCGTTACAATGAAAGAGTTACAGACAAAGGAGAAATGGCAAGGGACGGTGATGGAATTGGTGCCCCAAGAGCGTAAGGCAGTATAATGGTCCTTGAATGGAAAGAGGTTTGAGGAGGCATACCAGTAGTAAAGGGGAGTTAAGGCTCACAGTCTACAAGCGTAAAATGGGAGAAAGAGGCACCACCTCACTTTTTCCTCATCTGCCCACTGTAAAAGTGCATGGTGAAAATGAAAAAAAATAATTAAAAAAAACTGAACAGACCATAAAAATGAAAGCAAATTATTTTTCGTTAGTTATCCGGTAGCACAAATTTCACTCTGCGGGATCCCGAACGCCAGAACATTTGCTTTTTTTTTTTCCTCCGAATTAGCGTAGGCATTCAGCTATAATAAAATCAGCAAATTCAAACTTCCATTTTATATTCCCGATTGGTGTTTATTTCAATAAGGATTGTGATTTTTGGATCTTCGATCACTCGCACTTCTTCTCGGGCAAAGGATTACCTCGTGAGTTCTACGTCACGCAAGTTCCGGAAAGTGTCATTTCCCGGTTCAGTCACTTACGCTTCCTGGAATCTCAAGAGCTGAATGGAAACCTTCATGTTGCTGCAATTGTTTCTTCGCACTAATGTGAGTCAAGATGCATGGTTGTTAAATCATCATAATAGCCATTCGAAAAAATTGCACTAGAAGGATATCCTTGTGAAGAAATCAAAGAATTTAGGAAATGGTGGATCGAAGTGCAATGACAAAGAGAATTGTTCAGACCATGAAATGAACACCAATGGTAAAATAAAGATAGCCTTTCATCAGAAAATCTTATTATGGGGACTGCACTTGTTTTAGTGTTGGCTGTGTTTCAAAATTTTGGCAAGCTTATGGGAAAAAAAATGAAAGGAAAAAAGAAAAAGAAAGGAGCTTGTCAGTTCCCTTAATGAATTAGTTAATGTATAATTTAGCATACTAGACATCATAATGAAGTTCATGGAATTTTTTATCAAATGCTTGGCAGGTGATTTAATCATTTTTAATGGCTGTTATAGATAACACTATTAGATGGTCGATCATTCTCAAAAACAAAAATTCTTGACTTGATCTTTATATTTAAAAGAAGAAATTGATTAAATTGTATGGTTCGAGTTTTGTGTGCACGTGGTAGTATTGTCCTCACTTCCAGCATGTGCATAACATGAGGCGTCATGAGCATAAAAGACATTTTTATGAAAGCAAAGCATGATTGAGTCCATACTCCAGTAAAGCCTGTTGAAAAAGTAAGCTAACTCTGTGAAAATTCATAATCCACTTTGTTTCAAGAATCCAAGTGAAGGCACATTGGAAGAATAAGTTAACTTTCTCTTTATTATTATTATTGATTGCAAAATGTGTAGTTGTCTAAGATGGAAGGGTTCTTCTGACTTTTGCTTTGAATTCTTGATGACTTTGGTAGGATCTAAGCATGGTTCACAAAGGGAGTTCTTGCAAGTAATTGATGCTTATTTGAAAAGGTTAGTAGGACGAAGATTGTTGTCGCGGTGGAATCTGGGTTTGGGCACGCAATCATAATTTTGTAATTTCTCCTTCGGATCTCCAAACCATTTTGGGAAATAAGGCAATCTCCTCTCTTTCTCTCTCTCTTTATTCATTTTAGAATGTTGTAAGAATATTCTTCTATGATACTTCTTCAAAATGATGACATTTTCAGAAAAAATTGAACATTTTCATTATTTCCTCTAGGACAATGTTTACGAATTGGAAATTCTCTAATATAATTCTTGCACTGATTTAATTGGGTCATTGTGTGCAATATATTCATTTTGTGATATGGGATTTAAATTTTGCAATGGTAAAAACTTAGCTGAGCTAATGAATGAAATCCTACAATAATTGTTGGCTTTTGGAAATACTTATGTCCTCAATTGTCTAGTAATTAACTCTCCTTCCCCTTTCCTTAGTTGAACTGCAGCCTTTGACAGTCCGAATTTTTAATTTCTCTAAGGTATTGATTTTGTCAACCTCTCTTTCCACTTTCCTTATTTTATACTTTTTGTTCACTTTTTTCTTAAAAAGAAAAAAGTATTCTCTGCTTGGATCTTGAACATTTTTTTTTAAAATAAAACAAAATTAGAGTTTCAAGAAAGTTTTACTACCTCAATTGTGATAAGTATCTAAATCTCAGCTATTCCTTACCTTGTAAAAAATGGGCTTTACAAGCTTATTTTAGAGAATTTCTCATGGTTTTAAGAGAATTTCTCTCTATTACTAAATTCAATACTAACTTGGTTTGATGCAATCCTTTGCTTGATGAAATCTTCTTTAGTTAGGATTAATGTTCATTAAATTACTAACTTTGGTTTTGCTTATTTTGAAAAATATCAGAATTAATATTTGAAGCATATATCCCTTTCCTTATTTGGTTCCTCCTTTGTTTTCTCTGGTTAAGTAGGTAATTGAAACTTTGTTTTAAGCTTTTCTGAAGCTTCATGATCAAACACACTAACATGACATTGTTTTATTTTCCAGCTTTATTCATGCTTAAGGAAACAATTTCAACATAATACACACTGGATCTGTTTTGATAAGATATCACTTTATACCATTTAGAGATCAATATTATGTGTCAACTATTCATTAGGTGAATAGTTTAGTAATTATCATTAGGTGCATGTAAACTATTCATATTTTTTGTAGTGACTTTTGAATTTCAACTAGGCACTTGTGTAAGAAGATGGTTGATGCAAAGATGAAAGAAAGATTTGCTTTTGTTAACCTTTGCATTGGTTTTAAACTGGAATGCGAAGCGACAAAGGAAAACAGGTCAAGGGTTATTGCAAATCGATTAATGAATGCAAGTTGTGCTAACTATATTTTTGTTCCATACAACCCAGAGTAAGTTTTATGATAGTTATAAGTTTCTCAATTATATTATTTACTAGATCTCTCACTTTAATAAAAAAATTCAGTTTCATTAGGTGTTGGTAGCACATTAGAGACAAGAACGATGTGACACTACCTTGACTGATGTTACATCAATCATGTGATGATTTAAAGGATATTGTTAACATGTAAGTTTCTAGATTGCAATACTTGAATTATTGATGATATATATTTAATAGTATTGTCATTATTTAGGGCATTAAGAATCCATCCACCGACAAAGCAAAAAAAACGTCAAGAGAGCCTACATGGGTAAGGTTCTATGGTCTGTATAAATTATTTAACTTTGATTGTTGTT
The DNA here is from genome assembly GCA_016808115.1 of Tetrastigma voinierianum. Lineage (NCBI taxonomy): Eukaryota > Viridiplantae > Streptophyta > Magnoliopsida > Vitales > Vitaceae > Tetrastigma > Tetrastigma voinierianum. The sequence goes on from JAEQBH010000392.1 coordinate 56,565, forward strand.
TATAAAGTTTGATTCATAGCTTTAATTAATCATACATTTTTAATTTATGGATCATAATATAATGGTTTACATTTTTCATTTAAGTGCCAAAGCAGCCATGTAGTGTGGAATGTGGATATTATGTAATACGATATATGAGAGGACATTATTATTGATTCAAGGCATCATGACAAGGTTAATTTATACTTAATAATAAATTTCATAATATTTATATTTTATATCAACTTAACTAATCCGTCATGTATGTTACTTGTTATTAGTTTGATGGGAAAAAATCTTATGCGAAAATGGAGATAAATGAAGTCCGGTCCAGTTGGGTGCTACTAGTGACTCAATTGATAATAACTTTTAGTTGGAAGGTATAATGTATTGAATTGTCTTTTATTTGTATCAATCATGTTGCATTGTTGGTAGAGTACTCACATCAAAGTTAATGTAATATATTTGATCTAATTATTTTAATCATTGTTATACAAAGGAAATGAATAATTATCTACAACCTATGGAAAATCTTTTTTTGTAGAATATAGAGAGGGCAAAGGATAGAAGTTGACAAATTATCATTGTGTTTTAAACTTTTTATCATTTTACTAGTAGTTTAGGAGTTTAACTTCATAAAAAATTATATAAGTTGCTAATAAAGTTTTTTGTATTTGTAGAGGTTAAGAGATTTTCTAAAATTGATGTATATATCAATTTAGCATTACAATTTCTTTATTGCTCCTTTTTGTGCAAATTTAGAATCTCATTTGTCATAAAGATATTAAAATAGTGGTTGGAGTTGATAAATTTTTTGTGCTTACTTTTTTCTAATAGTATACATTTTAGTAAATAAAATGCTAGATTATAAATCTCTCTCTAGTGTTCAATACCTTGGACAAATTCAACTTCATATGATTATATATATATATATATATATATATATATATATATATATATATATATATATATATATATATAAGGTAGAAAGAAAGAAAAAGTGTGCAATGATAATATAGTACAAAATATTTGTATTTCTTATGCATCCTAGGTGGATTTGTCATTAGTATTTTTTCCTTTTTTGTATTAAAATATAATTTCTTTTATGTATTGATCCCTTTTAGATCAATTTCATGTCGAGTTTATTATCTTATTATAACTGCTTTTTAAATGCAGGATTTTTTTTGGCAAACTGAAAAATCAAGTTATGATAATCAATGATCGGTGTTTTTGGATTGATACCAAGTGTATGTGAGCTATATCCTTTTTCATTGAACATTTGATACTTTATGTCTTTTGATTTGCTTTTGGTTCTAAAAAATTGTAGTTTACATTCATGTGTTTTATTATATTATCATCTTTTAGGTCTATAGCTCAAGATTTCCTTTATGATACTATTCATTTTATGGAATACTATTAATACATTCTTTCAAAAAGGTAGTGATGAGTTGTCCTCAAATATTAATCCATTTAGCATAATTTTTATTTGAAATGACAAAGTCTAGTGACGTTTTGAATAATTATATTCAATTTGTTTAAAATTTAATTATTAATTTCGATAAAGGAAGTCATATCCCCATGTACATATATGTATTTGTTCCTGTATTCATATTGTGTGATTCACTTTGTTATTTTAGAGATATGAAGATATGTATATAATATTGTGTCATCCTTTTGCTATGTTATTATCTTTTTCATAGGTCAGTTACTTCATAGTGTCCAGTTTTCATCTTACCAATAATCATTAGTGGAATCATCTTATTCAAGGTATTATTCTAATTTGAGTTCAATTTTTATTTAATACCTTGAAGGAGTCTCCACACCGGCACTCATCAAAATATCAAACAATGCCTTAGTCTAATTGGACTAGAAGTTCTTTACTTGGTTTTTCTATATCTAATCATATAAAATTGAAGATATGTTTGTTTTTCTTTTTTCTTTTTTTCCTGAAATATATGCTTTTGGAAAAAAATATTTATTTGACTATATAAGCTCTTAATAAAATTGAAGACTTATTTGGTAATGATTTAAAGGAATAAATTTTTGTGCTACAAGGCAAGAGAGAAAATGAAAACCACTACAAGTAAAATCATTTTCAATAAACCATTCTTGAATACAACCAACATTCTAGTAACTTAGATATATATTGGTCAAGCCATATTGAAACAAATCATCTAACTTTCTTATATGGTAGTGGTGATTCATCTTCTTCTACCATTCGAAAGGTATGCCTCCATACTTTTTTTGTATAGAAGTTATCTAGGCATAATTTGTTTTCATCATACCTGAAGAAGAAATAAGTTTCAATCTTAGTTGTTCTATGATTTCAATTAGATGGGTTTGTTAAGCTTTTGTATATTTGTCTAGATTTTGGTAACTTCTTGCAATAAACTAAATAAGCAACCAAAATACATGTGTGTCTTTACAACTTAATTAATTATGAGCAATCATGTTGTGTTACAATGAACATTTACACTATTGGCACATGTGTAGGATGCGTTGATTTTAATAGTCTATTTCTATTTGTGATGACTTATGGAAACATCAAACTCCATCTAAGTAATATATGTAATTATTCTGAACTGATCTTATTTCCATATTTTAATGGAACTAAGGCCTCGTGTGGTGGTTTTGATGAACTCGGTACTCTTATGGGAAGACCTCCTTTGCTATTGAATTGAAGAATGTTTTGTATTCCTACTCATAAAATGTATAAATAGTGGGAATATATAAATGTAATTTTGGACCAATTGATATATAGATAGTCTTTATTTCAATATCCATGACTTTTATATTGTCTTTTTCTAATCTATATGATTTTTCACAATATGTGAATATTTTCAATACCTATGATTATTATATTAAGTTATATAATTAATGAAATTAATGCAAATAGGATTTAATAATGTAAGAAAGAAGATGACACTTGTAAAGTGTCAAGGTTCAAATGAGGAATATGCTCATGGCTGCTCCATAAAAGTGTCGGGTAAATATATTAGGTTGAAAAGATTACTTAGCGCTTCTTAGAAGTGTCAATGTTTTATTCAAAATGATACTTGTAACAAGCGTCAATGTATTTAAATATTTACAATGACAGTCAATACCATGACGTTTTAGGGAAGCGTCATTGTTACTCTTCCTTGACACTTTAAACGCGTCATTGATCGACTTTTTCCTTGTAGTGCAATCATATGATCCAAGCTTCTACTGTACATTGATCCCTACACTCAATCCTATAGCAATCAAGTTCTCATTCCTCTAAAACTACAATTGAATAATATGTAATTTTAAAAATCAAAAGAATGTATTCAAATAATTATATTAAAATATGATTTTAAACAATATGAAAATTTTGAATACGTTTGAAAATTTGAACCGTTTGTTGATACTAGGAACAAAGAGATGTGCGAATGAATAAGAGTTTCTATGGATGGTTGGAGAATATTAGATATTAAATTTCTTTTTTTTTAACCAGGAACCATTATTTTTAAATGACTTTGGCACTTTGTTAAACAAATTATTTAATTATGATATTTACTTTTATTTATTTGACTAGAATATTAATTTATTCTAGTTATTTAAAGTTGATAAGAATGTAAATATTATAAATTGCAAAGTCTATAAAATTCTTTTAAAATAAAAGTCTGAAGTGATCCCATGCATTTACAAAGTCTACAGAGTCTTTAAAAATTATTTTTTAGCAAAACATCATGCATGTCTTCCAAACAAGTCTTATAAAATTATAAACTTATTTTGAAAATAATTACAAAAGTAAATTTTATTAACATTTTTAACACTATTATCTATTTTTACAATACTATTTTGTAAAGTAATATTTACTTTTAAAATTGCACATATTTTTGTAAATATTTTTTTAAAAGTAATAGTTTTTGTAATTGTGAAAATATATGTTTCTTTTTATTATTGAAAATATTATTTTTAAAAAATAGTTATTATGTGTCACAATGATTTAAATTGTTTTAATAGAATAAAATAAAGTTATATGAAAATAAAAATAATATAATAATAAATTATTTAGTTTTTTTTTTTTTTTTTTTTGAAGAGAAAAAAATTTTCATTTATTCAAACTACCAATACATAGAAACATATAATCAAAATCACTAAAAATCATAAAGGATGAAACAACATCCAGGTTAATAGTATAATGAATCGGCTCAAAGCCTATACAATTGATGATTGAGGCTACAGCATGTCATGTGTATAAAACATAATGCAGAGTGGGTCAACAAGATGAAACAACATCGTCAGTTGTAGCATAATGGTCAGTAGTATATGAATTGAGTTGGCCATTTTGATGTGTGTGGCGGCTAAAATACTACAAATCTGCGTTTTGTATGTGATGACTATTGAGTTGATTTTTGTCTTTGATCGGATATATTTTGCTCGTATAAATCACTCTAACACAAATAAATTCCACACCATGACAATGAAAACCAAAACATGGACACAACCACCGTAACTGAGACAAGCAGCAAACCACATGCGCACTAAAAGCAATGGCAGCCACCTTTGTCGCCTCAATCCCGATTGAACCCGGAACTAGCGGATCTGACAGAGTTCGAGGGTGCGAGACTCCGGGACTGGGACTCTTTGCGATTTTTAAAGTAGAGACTTGTACATGGGTATGGCCCACATCTTATAACAGAATGTAATATCGCGCCACATATCAAAGAACTACCACCCGAGTGGTGTCCATCAAATTCTATACACATATACGAGTCCCGTTTACATGTACAAAAGCGCACTTTTCGCTTTGCAAATCGAGCGGAACCTACATGGTAGACCCTTACAAGTGTGTTGGCGGTTGGCGGAGTCTTAGGATGTCTTCTCCGGAACCTACACGGATTAAAAACCTGTGCTAAGCTTTACGCTTAGTGGGAAACATATCTTATACAGAAATACAAATACAGATAACAGTAACAGGTATCATAATCTTCAGGAATTCATATAATCCAATTGTATAACAGGTCAGATCATAGTCAGAGCAAACTTAGACATATATAATGGCAAGGCATCCAATTCATCTCTTTTACATGACTCATGATTTCTGGGTTTGAAGATTCGGGTTCTTCGTGTCATCAACATAGTGCAATCTACTTGTACCTTGTGACTTTTAACGAGAATGCTTATGTCTCCCATGGGATCCATATTTATACTTATTCAGTTCATATAAACGGTGCGAACTTATACTTATAACAATCTTATACTTACTCGGGGTGCACTTATAGCGGACTTATCCTTATTGGATCTTATACTCATGACAAACTTATTCTTATCCGGGTCTTATACTTATAGCAGTCGGATCTTATTCTTATTGGGATTTCTCATATGTTGTATTGAGCTTATACTTATAACAAACTTATACTTGTACAGATCTTATACTGATGACAGACTTATTCTTATTTCAATCTCCCGTAGGACACATACTTATGTTTGTATCAGACGTATACTTATTTAGGTCTCCCAAATGACATATATATCGGAATTTATACTGATACTTGTCTCAGATTTATAATTATTCAGATCTCCCAAATGACATATATATCGGAATTTATACTGATACTTGTCTCAGATTTATAATTATTCAGATCTCCCAAATGACATATATATCGGAATTTATACTGATACTTGTCTCAGATTTATAATTATTCAGATCTCCCAAAAGGCATATACTTGAACTTATGCTTATACAGAACTTATACTTATCATAGACTTATGTTCATTCGGGCCTCCCGTAGGAGTTACAGGACTTATGCTTATACAGAGGCACTTAAACACGTATTGGTATTTATATCTATTTCAGACCTTCCGTAGGAGTTTACAGAACTTATAATTATACCACGGAGTTTACACTTGTTCGGAGGTACCCGTTGGTATCACAGAGATTACGGCAATATCTTTGATATTGCATAACATTCTTATCTGGAAGTACTTGTACCTACTACAAAACTTATCTGGTACGCCCGTATCTTATCACCGAACTTCTGATATATCCTTGTGTTCTGAGATATTATTCTTGTATTTCGGGATCGATACGTAGTCTGGAACTTTATACTTGTCTTACGGAACTTATCTTATTACAGACCTCTTTTGGTCTTACGAGGAAATTATCACGTATTTGAGCCACATCACTTGTATTTGGATCTTATCGATGTATTCTGAGGCCCAGTTCTTGAATTTGGATCTTATTCATGTGAAGGTACGTAAGGTACGATGAAATCCGAACAAATCCCATACTTATACATATACATATCAGTATGGACATTAGTCGCCAAGCAGTCTGGATCATAACGGATACATATACTTATTTTACCAATACGAGAGTACCCGTGGGTACTACAGGAACTTATACTTATTTGATCTGAGGAGTACCCGTGGGTACCCCTACAGGCTGCTCTTGTTTGCAAATACGGGAGTACGTAGGTACCTCTTGGACTCTCTTATTCGGATCTCATTAGGAGTTACAAAGTTTCTTCTTATCACGGAACTTATACTTATAGGGCATGTGTTCATTCGAGACTCAGAGTAGGAATTCTGAGCTTATTCTTATTCGGGACTTAACGAGGGCTTATTATCATTCGGGACTCAGTAGGAATTCCTGAGCTTATTCTTATTTAGGACTTAATCGAGAGGCAAGGAGTACCCATGGTGCTCTGGAACTTGATCGGATCTAGTACAGTAGATACTACGAACTTAAGCGGATCTGAAGTACCCCTAGGTACTACAAAACTAATCGAATCTGAAGTACGTAGGTACTCGAACTTAATCGAGATAGGAATTGCCCCTAGGTACTCTGAGCTTGTCGGATCTGAGAATTGCTCGTGGAGTCTTCTGGGAACTAGCGGATGCGAGGTACCCTAAGGTACTCAGGAACTTAATCGGATACGAGTACCCGTGGAGTCTGAAGCTGTCAGGACGGAAGTGCAGTGGGTCACTCTGAGGACTTGTTCGAGGAGGCCGGAATTGCAGAGTGGGTGCTACATAGCTATTCGGAGACGAGTGCAGAGTGGGTGCCCTACGGAACCCAGATCTTGGGGAGGTCACGTTAAGATCTTTACTCTTACTCTCTATTCGAGTCTTATCATTATAAGCTGTTTGACTTCCTAGACTAGTATCTGAATGAGTAGGACCACGGCCATGATAAATTGCAGAGATACTGCTCTGATGCGGAAGTTTATTGTACTAATCGGGACAAGGGTGCGTAGCACTATCAAAGATCTGAAGTACTAATCGAGTGCGGAGCGCATAACGAGAATGCAGAGTGCCTGTCAGGAGTGTGCTGGCGCATCGAGAATTTTGAAGGTACTAATCAGGTGCATTAGCACTTATCGGAGAAATCTGCGAAGTCTTAATCGGGAGTGTCGTAGCACTAATCGGAATGATCTTTGTGTCATTTAATAAGCGGTCTGGAGTAGTTTACGATTATATGAGTTCGAGTAACTTCTTATCTTATAATGGGCATTTTTATCCACATTATACGTTCAGCGACGATTGTTCCATATCTTGGTGGGTGATATGACTAACATAATCACACCTTCATTGCAATTCTTATTCTTCTATGAATCTACTTTACCCAGGAATTGGAATCAATCCATTCGAATCGTCCAAACTCAAGTTATGGCATTTTCATGCCAACTAGTCGGTTTACCGATTTTACCCGAGGGACAGTTTGAAATATTCATTTTCCAGTGCATTGTCTCCATGTTTGACACTGGTTCTTTGTACTCCTTTAAATTTAAGGTGCTAAGGGTTCTATTCCAACTGGAATCACCCAATTCGGAGTATTGTAACTCGAGTTATATTCAAAACAACTCGGACTACTCTATGATTAAAACTGATGCAGGAATTGGCTTGCACATGGCCCCACTTTGAGTGAATTTTTGGGCCACTTAGAGTCATAATTTGACTATGCTTATTTATTTATGTTTGATTCTCCTTGAAGTCTATTTTAATTGGAAACTTAAATCACTCAAATCGGATAAGAAATGAGAAAGTTATTGTCAAAATACGAAAACTAGTCAAAATAGGAAAACCAGAGCAGGGTGTACCGGTACAGGTCTAACGTGTACCGGTACACGTTGGCCAAAAATGACCAGAACCCAAAGTGTACCGGTACATGTTCAAGGTGTACCGGTACATGTCACCCATTTTTCCATATTTTGATACCCAATCAACTCTACACTTCAAACACACATCAAAACCATTTCCAATTCACCTTGGAATCTCTTTTCTATTCCATTCATCTTTCTTCAAAATTATTTCATGAATTCCTCCAAAAATCATTCTAATATGGGTTAGGACCCATACACAAACCAAACATGATGATTAGTTAGGGTTTATTCTAAACCCTAACTCCATTACATACAATTTAACCATGAATTCAACCAAAAAGGGGGATTCCATACTTATCTTGTTCCTTGTGGATTTTACCAACCTTAATTTCAAGAAATCTAAGGTTAAGATGCAATTCAATTAAAACCCTAGATTTGGAGACAAACTCTTAATCATACAAAGCCTTAAAGTTCCATAGATCCATTCAATTCCATGATCAAGGTTAGTTTCCATACCTTTTTGCTTGATCTCCTCTTCCTCTTCTTCTCTTCTTCTTCTTCCTCTTCCTCTTCTCTTCTCCTTCTCCCATCCGTTTTGAGCTCTCCCCCAAATTGGAGACCAATTTGGCCTTTAAATCCCATGTTTTGCTAAGGCCTTGTTTGGCCCTCCAAAAACCCATTTTTTTGGTTAGCTTTCTCTAATTGCATCTTGGTCCTCCATCTTTCTAGGAATTACACCACAATTCCTATTATTTATACTTTGGCCTCAAATCTTGTCAATTTATGACTTTTAAGTCCCTCTTTGGACAATTTACAATTTTGTCCTTAAGTTTTGTAACTTTCCGGGTCTCTCGTTTCCATGTTTCTTATTTAACTCACGAAACATTCAAATTAGGCTTACAAAATACCCTAAACATGTCGAAAACTGCTAGGGTATATTTTAGGGTGTTACACACACACACACACTAAGGCGACGACAAGCTCCAAAGCGACGACTAAATCACAAAAAAACAAATGAAAACCTAGATCTATGTGGAATAACCACTTTATTGAGGAAGAAAAAGATGGAAAGATGTGTAAATGGGAGATTTCAAGCTAATAATGACCAAAAAAATCACTTGTCCTTATTTACACTAACGGAGCCGGTATATTCCATCAGTGTATTCAAACCAAGTCCTATATCATGCCTCCTCAAATTTATTTTTGCTAAGACATTGGATTAAAACTTCTAATCGTTGATTTTTGCAAAACTTTGTTACTTAGGCTTTGTTTGGAACCGAAAAAAGTATTAAGCAAAGAAAAATAATAATAAGAACAATGATTTTCTCAGATTTTCTCAGATTTAATTCACCGTGGAAAATATAAAAGAAAATAAAATATAATTAAAATTCATCAAAATTTTATATATTTCTAAAGTACTTAGTCTTAGATAATAGAGAAACAAATAAAATGAGTTTGAATAAATATATATAATTATTTTTTTAAATTTAAACCTATTTTTTATTTTTTTTTTCTCTAAATATTCTTTCTTTCCACTTTTTCTCTCTATTTTCTTTCCTTAGGAAGACCCAATTTGGAACCTAGAAGTTTTAGGGAAGGAAAAAAATACTAAGGAATATGATTTTCTCATATTTGGTTATCATGAAAAATATATATAAAAAAAATGTAATCAAAATTCTTCAAAATTTTATATATTTTTAAATTTCTTAGGCCTTATATAATAAAGAGAAGCAAATAAAATGAGTTTGAATAAACATATAAAATTAATTTATTAAGTTTAAACCTACTTTTTCTCTCTATTTTCTTTTCTTAGTACTTTGCTAGTAATAAAACCTGAGCCTTAGAACTTGTTTGGTTTATGTTTTTGAAAACTATTTTTGAGAATATGTTTTAAAAACACAACAACACCATTTTGATGTTCTCTCAAAACTTTACTCGTTAACTGAGATTTATTGTTTTTGATACTGCATTGTTTTCAAAAAAAAAAAAAAGCAAAGAAAGCAGAAACGTATTTCTTTTGTTACTCGCTTCTTTGTTAAGAACATATTAAGACGTTAAATCAATAAAAAAAATTATTATAGTCTTTTGAAAACGTAAAAACAAATTGTAAGTATTTTAAATAACATTTTATTCTATAAAATGTAAGATTATTTTTTATTACCAATTTTACTATTCCGGTCCAATTTGCCCTGCAGCCATGCAAGGTTGGATGGGTTCGCGAAATATTGCGCGAATAGAATCCAGGCCAAATGGTGTTTTCCCACCTCTAGATTTTATATATTTATTTGAAAAAAAAATCGATTTCATTTCATTTACAAAGGAATTGATTTCGATTTTCGTTTTTAATTGAGAACCGAGTTTTACGATTTAATTCAAAAAGTATCACTCAATTCCCATTCGGGGAAAAGTGATTCTATAAAGAAAGATTTTTTAATAGTTTAGTTAAAAAATTTTGAATTGAATTTTACTGTAGAATATTTTTCAAATTTCATTAGGAGCATTATCACTAGGGAAAAACTGGAAACTATTGCAATAGACTTCATTTATTCTTTAATTTACCTAAAAAATATGAACGAATTATTGAAGATTTTTTTATAGATAATTACTCTGGTTACAAATCATAATAAACCTGTTTTCTCAAAACCCTGATTGAGGAATTTATTATGAATGGGTTTGTTGTTTAAGAAAAATAGTAATATACGATCCCACAGCAATTATTTTATGTAACTTAAATTTTTATTTTAAAATGTTTACAACTTATTTAGACAAGGATTTAATAGATTTATTTGCAAAAAAAAAAAATCGATTTAATTTTATTTACAAAGAAAGAATATACGAAGTAGACTTTCTATTTCTTAAAAAAGATATATTATCTCCTTACAAAAGAAGAGATATTATCTGTATTAATTCAAAAATAAGTGTAGATATTATATGAGAAAATTATTTTACTTTATATTTTTGTAAATATTTATATAAAGATGGGATATCATAAAGAAACCGCTATGATTGTTGGCAAAATATTGGAATTAGATTTAGTATTGTTTTTGTTAGGGCACCGGCATGCGAGTCTTAAAAAAAAAAATCGATTTTATTTTATTTTATTTCCCTTTTTTCTTTTTTTCTTTTTTTGAAACTAGACTTTCTATTTCTTAAAAAAGATATATTATCTATTTCAAAAAAAATAAAGAAGGATATATTATCTGTATTAATTCAAAAATCAGTGTGAATATTATTTGGGAAAAATAATTTTACTTTCTATTTTTTGTAAATATTTAAATAAAGATGGGATATCATAAAGAAGGGCTGTGGCATACGAGTCTTTGAATAAGAAAAGAAAAAGGGAAGGATCGAAAGAAGAAAGCAGTTTGAGAGCTTGGCTTGAATGGCGGGGATTAAAAGAAAGCGTGAAGCAGACTGGTGTGAGGTCGGAAGCGATATATTGGAAAGTATTATGAGAAGATTGTGTTTCGTGGACATACTTCGTATGAAAAGGGCATGTAGATGGTGGTTTTCGGTAGGAGAAAGTTATACATCTTCTCCAAGTTACCGTCCCTGTTTCCAAACACCCTGGCTCCTGATTCCTCCTCCCGGAAAGAGAAAGATGATGATAAAGGGGAACATAAAAGTATTATTAGTCTCTGTTTCTTCAATCTGGATGAAAAAAAGCCCTACAGAGACGTCTGCTTGTGTAGGGAGGTCTACGAAGGTCGGTGTGTTGGGTCCTCTCATGGCTGGTTGTTTCTTCTGGACAAAACAGCAAATCTGAGCCTCTTGAACCCCTTTTCTGGTGCACGAATTCAAGTTGAAGGTTCTTTGAAAGAAGGTCGTTCGGAGGAGGGGGAATTGTTCGATGTTGATTCGTACACCGCTGATGGCGCTAAGAAATATAAAGGTAGCAGGGCCTTTATTTCGAAAGCTATTTTGATGATGTCTGATATTTGTAAGAAGATCCCAACAAGGACAGGATGAGTTGTCCTGATATACAGAGGCGGAGAGAAGCTGGCTTTCTGTATGTTCAATGATGGCAGATTCATGGACCTTGATGGTGCTCATGAGAGTTACAATGACATCATATGCTATGACAACCTGGTTTGTGCAATATCCCAATTTTATGGGTTTGTTGAAGTTTGGGATTTTAGTACTACTGGGTTTTCTCCTCCTACTAAGGTTATGGATATCCGTTCTTGCCTTCCTCTCAAGAAAGCTAGAGAGTTTCTAAAAAGTACCAGACAGAGTTTGTTGCTCATATCATTTTACTTAATTGGAAAGGATCATGCGGGAGCTTCTGTCTGTAGTGAGGATAGTATCAGAATTTATGGATGTGCATGTGCATGAGAATGGGAAAGATAACCAACCCAAGAAGATTCGTCTCTACAAGACTGTGATGTTCTACGTTTACAGGGTTGACCTCCATCACAAAATATTGGTTGAGATGGAGAGTTTGGGGGATCAAGTTTTGTTTTTGGGTGGAAACAACTCCATATCCTTACGGGTCGAAGATTGTCCAGGATGCATAAAGGACTCAAGTTGTTCACCGGCTCTTATTGGGAACGTGCGGATGAAGATGACTCGTATGGGGGTCATGATATGGGGTATTACAACTTGAAAGACAAATGCATGAAGCCATTTTATGACACTCTGCACCGCTACAAGATGAAGCCTACACCCTTTTGGGTTCTCCCTAATCCGTGGTAGCTGGCCCAGCTAGCTAGTTAGATGATTTTTTTTTATTTCCAATTCATTTTGGTACCTACCTGAATCATTGGAGGGATGTTGAACTTTGGTTGGGCATATTTTTGTAGTTTAATATTGAGTAATATTTGTCATCCAAATAAAGATCATAGATGTGCATATTACAAACAGGAATTCATTCATATGGATGGATGGATATTCAGAAAATGAAGACTCTATTTTATGGCTGATGATGAACAATTTGCGTACCCAGACCTAAATCCAACTTAGATAAGGACTTGAGATTCCAGTCCACCGACTGTTGTGTTGAGTGTCTATTAATGTTCATCCAAAGCAGTTAAGATGGATGTGCATAAATAAATAGTTAGCAAAAAATTGGACAGGATTAATTTGCTGAAATAAAGCAGTCAAGCATTCGAGGGGCTTGGGGCTCTCCAGTCTCCACTACCTTTCCAACCACAATTCCTTTTTATTCTCCCCACTACCTGGCCATAACAGAAACTCCTAACAAGATACCAATTATAAAATGCACTTTCTAATCACGTCTTGCATGCTAACTGTTATTTTGAAATTCCAGAATTACCCTTGCACCTAGCCTAACAGAATTCATATATAGATCTTCAAATTAAGGAGGCAGGCAGAATTGAGTTACTCCTGAGTCTTGAACTCTTAAGAAGTCGACTTGATCAACTTCTAGAAAATAAGGTACCATGGCAGCAATAGCATAAGCGGTAGAGAATGCCAATTCAATTTCAAATGCACGGTGCATTGGAAACCCTCTGAAGGATGTGGCTGGCAAATCAAGTTATATATTGAGCTTACCCGAGTAATTAGCATTGTACCATCTTCAAATTGAAGCTAAATATTGAATCCTTTATACCATATATATACCACCAATCTGTCTATAAAATCTCTCTCAGCTACTACTTTTAGTAAGAACCTTGAAGCTGAAACCAAAATTATAGTTTCCAAAAGCAGAAAATGAGTTTGATTATGTGTTAGCTTGTTCACTAGGCAAGAAGTAAAAATGACTAGATGAAAAGCTGCAAATTTCTAGATAAAACCGTCAAGCTTCAAATAAAGTATTAAGCAAAAGGATCAGGTGGGAATCAAAATACCTTTTGCTTCAGTTGAGTGACTTTAGACTGGGAAGATTCAATGTGAAGTGTCAACCCAGATGATAGCACCAGACCGATGGGAGATCAAGTTGGCGTTGATGACTGCTGGCACCATCTTTGTCCTGAAACAGTGACAAATAAGAGAGGTCTGGTGGTGGTTACCATCATCAGAACAGTGCTAATTCAAGTTTCGCCGACGAGGAAGTAAATACAGGATGGTGAAAGTGATCAAGAAGGGAAGTGGCGGAGCCTAGGAAGGGATGATGGAGACTATTACCTTACCAGAAATGATTGCCCAGCAAGGGCATCAAGGTCTTCGTCGCAGAGATAAACTGTGTTAGCCCCTCTTACGTGAATGGTGGCATTCAGGCATCTATGCCATTGACGATTATCCCGAGCCACATGGCGCATAGATTCGATGTGCGTGGCCCCAATCGAGGCATGGGGTATGTCTTCATGGTGGAGTTCAACTTTCCATTGAGACCAGCGGTTTCTAACATCGTTGAAGCATGCGTGGCTATGAAGGTTGCCGGGCTCTTTTGAACTAACTATTACCTCAGCGTAGGCTGTAGCGTCTGACAGCGGAAAGCTAACTAGAAGAGTTTAAGCTTCTAGTTTAGCCTTTTCACTTCCCAGAAGTAAAAGTGCAAAAAAACCCATTTGTATTTTTCAAGTATCTTACTTGCATCTTGAAGCTTTTTCCCCTGATCAAAGAAACTCCACTCTAATTTCTCCATACAGCTCAAATGGGCCATGCCATAACTTCAGGCGTTAAATACTTGTGCTTAACATTGCTTAGTTGTCGAAGTAAGCCAGCGCCAGTAATTGACATGACAATTTTCAATCAACTTAAAAGTTTGGGGCCTTCTAATTCCAGGAGGTTAAAAGCTAATTTCTTCTTGTTTGATGCAAAAACTATGCTTTGCGGCGCCAAAGAAGACAACCTAGGAGTTTCTTATGATAAAAAGATTCTCTATCTTTGCTAACCTTTCTTTTTTAATACTTTCTTAAAATGGTTGGATAATTACAAAAGAACACCATTAGCTATAGAAATTTACTTTTGGAAAATGAATGAAATGAATTTCCTTTCTTCCATTTATAAATAAGTTTAAGTATGTAGTTCATTGGTTTTGTTTATCAATGGCGGCAGTAAATTCAGGTTTGATTAGGGAATGTTAATTTCGATATAACTACATTATTTGTCTCCCTAAGATATTGCAGTTTGGTTTAGTTTGTCTAACGATTTGTGTTATCAATAACACCAATTTAACTAGTTTAAGGATGTTAAATTGAGTTGAATTTTAATTTTACCGTTGTTATATTTTTGTCTGTTTAACTGGTAAAGTTATTATTTGTGGAGTGTTTTATTTTTAAATAGCAGCATGGAAGGACATGTAGATGTTTATTTATCAGCAGAGGTAAATGGATTATGGATCATGGATTATGATTACTAGTGGAGAGATAAACATTGATGAGGACTTTGATGTGATTTTCCTCCATTACTCAGTCTTAAAGATGTCTACAAATCACAGTGGGATATAAGAAGATATGAAATAGTTTATGTCTGACTTTGCAGGATGAGAGATGAATGAAGAGATCTTTGAAGATTCAAGATAGAAAATGGATAAGATATGTATTGAGTAAGATAAATTCATATACATGTGCTAGAATTTTTTCATTATGTTAAACAGTGCTCTGCATTTTCGTAAGATATAATAACTAAGCATGGATTGCAAGATGATCCTCCACCAGGTGAATCTAAAGGCCAAGCGACGTGATGCTCCGTTTCTTGAGGTAACTAATAGGATTGTAGAGGATGATGGAAGTTGTTGATCCTTTATGGAAGGAAGGGTCAGTAATGAGTTTGAGGATGAGGATGTTGGTTGGAGTGCAGGAGTCTGGAAGTAATTGAAAGTCTATAAGAAAGTAATGAGATGATGATGATGCTTTGCTTCCATTTTGTGATGATGGAGGTTCTGTGAAAGCATCTAATCATTTGATGAAGACGAGAATGCCCTTTTACCTTCAGGAATGACATTTGAAAATGCTTGATTTAAGGGTTAGGGGAATCTATCACAAAGTATTGTATTTCTAGGGTGACAATGAAGTTTGTGAAAAATGAAAGGCCAGGATCAAGGATTAAGTGTAGAATGAAGTGCCCTTTTGTTTTTATTGGTATCAAAAGACAATGGCGCCTTGGATTAGCTATAAAGCGTCAATTCGACCATAACTGCTATAGGTTTCTTCCTTACAACCCAACATTACAAGGCTTGGAGTGCCCAGAAATCGCGATTCTAAAGGTGGACATGAAAAGGATGTTGGGGAAGGTAAAGGGTGAATGTTTGGGTATTAAAATCTTGATGAGAAAGGAGGATAGTGTTGGATACATGCAAACTTTTACAAGCTGAATTTTAGGTTAGGAAAGCTTATCTTTTGTAGAGTTGTTGAGAAGCAATCTGCTCACACAAATGAAGGTGTAGATATGTAGGGATGATCTAAAGGAGGGAGAGTCTTTAAGAGATGTTTAGGCTTTGTTTCCAAAGCTGTAAGTGGATTGGAAGGCAGAAGTTCTGTGCTGGATGGATGTTTTTGAGAGATAAATTACAAAGGTGTAGACTTTGGTTTGCTTTGAAGATATGGGAATCAGGCCAAGGTACCTAAGCATGAGCGTGTGAAAGTGGGAATAAGATTGATTCTGGGTTTGGTTCTAACACTCTGTTAGAAAAGGAGGATTAGATTCGGAATTAAGTCAATTCTTTCATATCAAATATGAAAAGGTATGTGCTCTACCCTGTTTTCTTTATTTATCTTTATAATATAGAAGGGTCTGAGTTAGTATATGTTTTTTGTTCATTTTATATTGATGTATGTCCTAAGATTTGATCAAGATGGTAGTGCATATATATTTAAAATTGAATTACAAGAGACGTGAGGAAAAGAATGAAGCAATTTGGAGAATTGGCAGTCTACCTTTTGAAAAATAATTTGTTGTGACATGAAGCAACTTGGAAGGTGAGTTCGTACTAAGAGTTTGATGAACTTATGATGCCCCTAAAGCAGAGTCCGTTGTGATATCCTTGCAGATATCTAAAGGGTGTTAGGTGTGGCGAATGCCCTGACTTGGAGTCCCATTCGGGATCCAATCAAAGTATAAAGTGACCCACGTCATTCACTTCTGCTATATACATACATACTTGCGACTATATTAGTAATAGTCCATAGTTTGATGCAGAATTCATTTATATACAAGACATCTAGAACTAGTTTGTTCTAGCATCTTCCCTGCGATTTACAAGCCCTGCTTGAGCTTTCTTCACAGGCTGACCTCGTTGAGTGTCACGATGTCTTCTCTGAAATGTTTTTCCCATAAAGGTGAGCCACAGCTTGAAGTAAACTCCTCTGTTTCTCCTACCTAAGTGCACATGCAATGATATTCATTAAAGTAAAACATGCCGGTTTCTCTTGCTTGGAATCCACGCTATCATGAAATAGGATGAGACCCGATCAGTAGCCACCATACATGGGTCCTTACCACTCACCTCTTTGAGGTCCCTCAAGAACCTGCACGTGCGTTATGTTGTAGTCAAAACCATCATTTATTGGATCCATCCAATGATCATTTACAGCAAAGTTCATTTGCTTTCAAACAAAAGCTCTTTAGATATTTACACCTCAATGATCATTTTATATTTCAAAACTATCGCCTTTTTGTTTGGTGTCTGCGCTGGGGTTCTGACTAGACCACTTTAAGACCTTTCACCTTAGGGATGACTATGTTTGACCATAATTGTGCAGATGCTGCCGAGGGGAATCCTACACAACATTCTTAGACTTGGACATATTTTCTTTACCACTTTGTTCCATTTGTCGATCTATTGGGCGTGCTCCCATTCTTGAGCCACTGATCAAACATCAGCGGTGTCATTCATGAAGACCATGCAATCACACATTTGTCGATGTCAGCGCATACATTTAAATATGTCATTGCATGTTATGCATCATATACTACTTAGTATGATGGATTTTATAGACTAACTAATCCATACCATTTCACCAAGATTATCATAGACAATCCCACATCACATATGAAACTATGTGTTATTTTATATCAAACTAACATACCCATATATCAACATTAATAACATACAACATGTCATTTCTATCTTCAAACAATGACACAAACACAGAATAGTCAAACCATGTAATTGCCATTTGCACGCCTGATTCATCACATATGTTGATGTTGGGATACACATCTGACATCAAACATATCACTGCCAGTCAAGCAATGGCCTCTCAAACAAGTCATCTGGCATTGATAGTACAGCAATCTGGCAGAGCCTCAAAGTGTTTGATTTGTCATGCGGGCCCACAGCATGCCCTCTTGCTCGCTGCGTGGCGTGGCCTGCTTGGCGGGCCTTCATCGCTAGGCGAAAGCCCAAATCCTTTCATGTGAAGATTTCAGCCTTTGCCTAAGCGAGACCTCGGTTGCTAGGTGAGCTGATGAGCATAACCTTGGCAAAAACACTGGTTTTCTTTTACCATGGTCAGCCAATGACCCTCTTAAGCACAAATGTGGAAAATAAATGAATTAGGAAGAATCCCTACCCTCCATGATGTCAAATGAACTAGTAGAGCCTCTGACTAACCTTCAATTTCGAAATGTATTCAGTGCTTAGATCTTGGAAGAGTCAGCAGTTGGATCACACGTGATCTAGTAGTCGTGGAGAAACTTCATTTCTTGACTTTGACCAATTTCAACTAGAAGCGGGATCTTACATAGATGTGAAAAATCTGGCTCTCCTCTCTCTCTTACTCTCGTTCTATATAGGAGGAAATGGGCTCTTTAACCTCTCACTTTTGTTTCAACCTTTGGAGTTAAAGTGTAGCTCATTAGCCGTGTTTCAGTAACTGCACAAGATATTCTTGCCGACCAATGTATTTACGTCTAGTTCGATTCAGTTATGTTCTATAGTTCGACAAGTTATTTCCCTAACCCAGATCTTCTTGTAGGAAATCTAATCCTAAAGTCTTTGGGCCTCTTCGTCACGGCTTGAAAGTCGGCTTTCTCTTGAAATTCAAGTGGGTAATGGAGTTTTGCGGGGTGAGATCCATGGAAGAATCCATTTCATCATCGAGATCAAGTTTCTGATTTTTATTCTTCTTGACAATTTATTTGCCTTACGAAATTTAAAGTTTTCTAGTTTATCTGAACTACCACATGGTAAGAGCCTCGCACAAGTGGTAGATCATGAGTTGTTGTGACCTGTATGCTTTGTTCTTTTGAAATAAACAAGAATAATGATATTAGATTGATTTCTATTCACATTGAGATGTATAAGTGCAGTATCAGTTCAAGATAATATCATTGGGGAAGCAAGGTTTCTAAAATGGATCCAATATCTCCTAATTGATGTGTCTAGTGCTGGAGAAAAGGAGATGAGAGAAGATGAGAATGAAGAGGAAGGGGAGATGGAGTGTGACCAGGATGGCCTAAGGCTGGCACGAGGCTTTGAGAAAGGGTGTTCATATATATTTACATATTTGGCATCTAAACACTTCGAAGCTGATTGTAAGATTTAATACAGCTCATCTCTCATTTCCTTTAAAATTTTCTTTCGATTCAATGCCCAGTTATTGGATCATCTTTTGTCTTTTCGTGAAAGCAAACATATTGTATTACTCTGGGTTAAATCGACTCAAATCAAATGACAATATCAATTTACCTTATGTTCCTTTACTGATCGTGCATCAAGCGCATACCTCTACACTGCCCTTTCTCATGCCTCCTCATGAAAAGCCTGTGATACCTTGTATACATGAACATGCACTTGGGCATAGATCTAGAGTTCTAAACCATGAAACTTTATATTATCAGTGATAAATGGGTTCAAGGATCTGTCAGTCAGTCAATCTCAGTGGTGGGTTAGTGGCACATTTTGGTAAAAATATTGATTGATGCGGATTTATTGGATTTATAACTGTAACATGATTTCTAACACATACATCCTATATTATTTTTTGATGATAGGGATTAGAAGAACCTCGACAATTCTTAAACAGGGAATGAATTTTCATCTAGCGAGGTTATTTTGCCTAAATAAACCTCAAAATACGATTAAATGAAAAATCTGCTTGAAAACATCAACCTACCATGCAATAGAATATTCTTATGTGATGGTGAGACTATGTTATATATCGACATACATACTCTACCGTTGAATGGATGGACGAGATCATGTTTAAAGACTGCTTGTAAAGATCTTAGTATTGCAGAAGGAACATATTGGGACTAAGTAGTGTGTGTATAGATCATTTGAGTATTGTGGACATCCTGTTGGTTTGGTTATGTTTGCTGATGCGGAGACTCTGACATATATTCACATTGGGTTGGCATAGTTGAAGGTTGTTGGACCTCTGGTTTTGATGCGTGGTTGTATGGATTCGAGTTGATTTTAGTGGGTTTATAAAAATTATATAATGTGACATCAACCAGTTTTACTATATCTACCTTGGTCTTCATTCGCGTATAGGTGAGCATTTAGACAATAATGCCTTATAAGTCATGAAAAAATGCTTACTTCATGTGTTCTTCTTGTGAATTTGTGAATCTTTGATGGCATTGGGGATGTCAGTTCATTGACTTTCACCTTTCCATTTCAGCGGAAGAAAACGCTAATTAGACAAAAATCATTTTAGCTTTAAATCTATATTAGATTATCTTTATTGTAATCTAAAATTTCGGCTTTTATAAATATATTATTTATAAAGTGAATCTGCAGCCAGGCGCGAAAAAAGACTAAAAGCGATTCTTTTCCATGGATAAGAGTGTTTCCGCTTGGTTAGTCATCTTAATTCGTGGCCCCATTCTCTTCAGTTGTTCCATCTCATATGGTTCACAATGCGCATTCAATGAATTATGTTGATTATTTATTTTTATCATGATCTTCTTACATTCTATATAATTTATGTCCCTTATTTCCCTTTCATGATAGACTTGAACAACTTATTTCCATAGTCAGTTGATATTGCATTTACCTAGATCATATGGATCATACACAAAGAAATGACATTTATTTTCTATGGGTTAGAGCATGGACAACCAGCTTAGCGCTAGAATTAAATCAAAATCTAGTAAAAGTGAAACAGCGACTTTTGGACTAACATCACCCCAAGGAAATTTTGGGCGTGAATCTCACTCCTGGATTTTCCATCCTGATAAATGACTTTTTAAGCCATAATCCCAATGGGATTAATCTGTGCATTTTGAAGGCATATGCATCATTTGCACTTAAGAAGTTATAGAATAAGTTCAATTATTCAATGGATGAAGTTGTTAAGGAAGGGTTGTAAGATTAATTTCTAGGAGTTAAATGGAAGAAGCAAGAAGCCTAGATCTTGAAAAGTTTTTACTAATAGGTAAGGTGAGTGGGCTGTAAGTCTCTCTAATTAAAAACCCTAAACTTTTATATTGGATTCGAATAAAAATTATCCGATGCGCTGCCGCGACTTGTTATTAAGTGCGCAGTGGTTATCATTCTCGCGCTCAAAATTCTGGCAGCCTTGTAATGTTTGTTTGGGAAATAAGTGGGAGACTCTGTTAAAGTTTAAATCTCGTGATGTCTTTGAAACGAAACCTGCAGGGGTTTTTGCACATTTAACCATTTTTCCTTTTATCTTTTGTCTTTTAACTAATTAACTATTAATTCAGATTATTATAGCTATTTTATTTTAATTAGCTTTATATTAATTTAATTATTTATTTTATTTTATTTTATTTTTTATTTCACATCAAACTTTGCATTAGTGGTCTGAGACACCTATAATTTCTTTTATTATTGAGTCAAGGCTCAAGATAGTGTTGTTATTGTTACAAGATAAATGTATAAGTAGTAATAACAGATTTGTATTTATTAATATTATATTATATGAAATTCTACAAATTAATGTGAAATGGATTTAATATAAATAAATCTTAGTTCAAGAATATAAAAATTAAATGATAAGTATATAATAAATGTTCCCCATTCTCTTCCATTTAGCAAATCTAAAGAGATAAATAGTTTTTATTTTCAAAAAAGAAACAGTTTTTAAAAATACATAACGATTTATCTATTAATTTCATTACATTTCCCAAAAACAAAAAATAAAATTATTTATAATAGTTTTAAAAAAATAAAGAGTAGTTATCATTCTTATTAGATGGGGTGTTAATTTCAATTTGTTCATATGATAAAGCTTCGACTAATGTTTTCGATCTGTTTTTATTTTAGAAGAAAATAATTTCATTGATTCAAACTGGCAATACATGATGAAACGCCAAATCCGTGTTAAAGCCGCGGGGATAATGCGTTCGATTAATAGTACAATATCATGATGGTTTCGAAAGCCTCTTTCACGCCCGATGATAATGCTGGTTTCCACGTGTTTTGATATCACATTATTGCTTGTTTCTGGCGTCCGCTACCAGTTCAGTTCTTCAATATAATTGACAATCATTTGGTTGGCATTCTTATTGCTGTCGGATATATTTTGCTGCGTAGATCATCTACCACCACCGATGGCGTCATGCCTCGATGCGTGATGCTTGCGTCGCTGGACAGCGACTCGCGTTGCGAGGCGGTATTTCAAGCCAAAAAAAAAAACAAATAAATCTAGTCTTACCAAAATAACCTTATTTATTAAGGAAGAAACTGATGGTAGAGGTGTAGAAAGTGATTTCAAGCCAAGAATGACTAAAAAATCACCCTTTCTTACTTAAAGAAAAAGAAAGTTATGAGAGAAAAGTTAAGAGAAAGAAGGTTAGGTTTTTAATACAATCTGAAAATTATTAGGTCATTGAAAGTAAGTGTATTATATCTTAAAAAAATGGTGAGAACCTAAATATCAAGTTCCTTAAATGCTAGTAATCTATGATCAACAAAAAAAATGGTTTAAGACATTCTATTTATTTCTTAATAATATAAAATAATTATTTCTCGATTATTTCTAGGAAAATAAACTCAAACTATTTGAATTTATCTATAGATTCACTATCAAAACTAAAAATTTTTAAAGATAATTCAAAATATAAAACCCATTCATATAATAGGTTTTTATATAGATAAAATTTGATTTTGGGTACATAATTATCTTCAGAGCAGACACTGCATATTTTATATTTCTTGTCATAGGCATACTTTATAAGAAAGAAGGGTAATGGCTCTTTGTCAGCTGACCCACCTCTAAAGGTAAAATAAAGTAGATCACAACTAAACTGAACTATATTGCAGAGCTAATGTAGGTTGAGCCAGTGGATCCAACCCATTTGATCAAATTTTTCGAGAAGGATTGGATAGGAAGTAGTAATAGGTTGGTAAGATGCATTCAGTCCACTTCTTGACTTTTAGAGGTTGTTGCATACAAGATTTGGTCGAATAAAACCACAGATGGAAATTGGCCCAACTAGTTTGCCACATGGCCGTGTGGTTTGTCAGGTGCTTTGATTTATACAAATCTTTTGTTTTAATCGGCACTAAGTAACTAAACATGATTGCAGGTTTTGATTGTTCATATATAAAACTCACTATATTTTGGCTAAAACATAGTAGCCAGTATAACATAAGTATCAGGGTTTAAAATAATGAATTAATATACCTACTCCGGTGTTAATTCAGTCCCGAATTCTTTGCCAGGAACAAGAGGAAATTGTCATCCCTACTTATAAGGTCTTACATATTAACTTGTCTACATTTAGCAACTTTCAAGCCCAACAAGTGGTGTGGAAAATGAATTTGGACTAAATTCAACCTCGAAACATCATGCCCTTAATACAATCTTCTTTCAAATGGACATAATAATATCTCATGTTTTCAATTTTGATAAAGTTTAAACTATGCGTCCCCTAAACTTACCAAAGCTTCCAAAATCATCATGTAACTCCTTTTACCTTTCTGTTAGTAGTGCTCGGTTAAGGTCAATCTTAATTTCACTAACACATCATTGAGAATTTTTTTGTTATAACCCTTATATGTTACATGTCATCCAAACTTAGAAAAATGTTTTTTTTTTTTTAGTACTTGTTTTTTCTTTGCCTATTATTTATCGGGAACCAAACATAACCTAAGAAAAATAATTTTTTTATATTTGATTGTTTGATAAAGAAATGTAAGAAAATTGAAATATAATAAAATTATTTGAAAGCACCCATATTCTTAAATTATTTATTATTTATCTTGTGAGTCAAAATAAAATAAAATAAAAAAATAAAAAAATTGATTTGAAGTACCAACTGTTTCTTTTGCTTTTCCGCTAGTTTACTGCATACATTTATAATTTTTTTTAGAACAATCTTATAACCAATAATTATATCATTACTTTAAAAATAGAAAGAAAAACGATATTATATAATTTAGGAACCCACTTCTTTAATGCATACGTGCTCCAAAGCAAAATATAGAAAGGAAGGAGATTTTAAAAGTACGAAAACGGGCTTTGAACTTCATCATCTTCTTTGTCGTGACTTCATCTCCAAAAATTTCACTGTCCTGATTATTAGACATTTTTCGTAAATAAGAAAGAATAAGTTGATAAAGCTGTTCGATCAGCCTTATGTATCTCCTTCAAGCGGGTCAGCCAAGCAAGAAGAAGAAGAAGAGGGCGTTATTAACAATAGGTAGTAACCGATCAAAAACGGCTGCGTCAGTCCACAGCAGGAGAAAAAGCTTGAGTCTTTACAAAGTTATTAACAAGGATTCCAAGTTTTCACCAGCCAATGTTTTTGCAATATTTTCTTTCTTTCATTCTTTTTCTTTCTTTTTGGCCTCTGTTTGATGTTTTCTCTCTTGATTTTCTTTAATATCTTATAAGCTCTTTTCATATCCTTTCGTAGCACAGGAAGAAAGAAAGCCCGGTATCTTTATTTTTAGATCGAGTCAAGACAAATTAACCATTGTCTAGTCTTCCTGTTTTGCTTTTTTATTTTTCTTCTTTTTAAATTCTCATCTTAAACGATAAGTGTTGATCGATCCCTTTAGAAGAGACTAAATCCTTATTACAGCTGATTTTCTGGAAGATTTCTTTGGTTTCCCTCAGTAGATGACAGTAATACACCAGATATATCTTTCTTAGAAAAAAATTCTGCCTTATAAATCCACTTATAAAACATTTTGAAACTTGTAACCATCCTAGATAAGATAATATACGGAGGAGGATGGTTTTTCTTCAGTAGAATAATAATGCAGGCTGCAAAGCCAGATGAGCTGCATGTACTGCTAAACCTGTATAAAAGTTTAGATTCCAAAGAATGCCAGTCAGTTAGAGTTAGATGAAGACTTGAAAAGGGTTCAGATCACCACTCCAACCTTGTTCTTTCCTACACTCAATCTTTTTCTTTTTACAAATTTTTGTTGATTGGTATGGCTAGCATAACATAACCCTGATTAGTAGAGATTTATATCTTGGATCAGGTCCTCCCAAATTAGGTTAAATTCAAAGATCTTAAACTTTTAAGAAAACTGATTATATAGCAGAAAATTTTAAGAATGAATTTGACCCTAGGAGCTGATGAATTATATGATATGAATATGGGGGGGGTGGACGTGAAAGATTATTACCTCATCTAGTTGAATGAATATAGTCCAATCTTTTTCTTTATAAATTTTTGTTGATTGGTATGCTTTAACACATATTTCCTTCACATAACTCTGCTCTAGTTATGAGATATCTGCCAGTTCAGTCCCAATTTAGGGTCCAAATTCCAAGACCTTAAACATTTTAGAAAAATTACGTTATATAGCAGAAAAATTTACAGAAATTTGACACTAAGACGTGATGCATAGAATTATAGATATAGAAATTGGATGGGGTAGGTGAGGATGTAGCACGTGTGGGAATCTACAATCATTGATTTTGCCTAATATTCTTGAATTGGAAACTTGGGTAAAAGAGAAACAACGATGTCAAAAATAACTTTGTGACTTGATCATTTGATAAAGCCAAATATAAAGGCAAAAAAGGGTGTGTTGGAAAAGCAGTCTTCGACTCATTTTAAGTTTCATTTACAATGGACCCAACCACTATGAAGAATTTCAAGTTCACAAAGGAAACCCATAATCACATGGGTGCCTTCTAAAAGGTTAAACCAAATAAAGTCTATAGGGGAACCTCACAAGTTTTTGCAAGTCGAAAGCTTAGGGAAAACAAGTGGTATTAATAATAATCCAGACTTTATTCTCAATAAGAATAATTTGATGTTCATGATCATCATTGTTCTACTTCTTCTTTCTAGTAGTCTTTGTAAATTGTATAATTGAATTCTACATGACTTTAAGATTAAACTTACAAGCAAAGCGGAGTAGAGTGATGACATTTGCAGCCCTTTACCCTCAATATAGGCCATATACCAGCAGTCCATATGGAAATTTTCACCTCTTTGAAGGAAACAAACATGGCTTGAAACTCCACTGGAGCTATTAGGTCGAGGCATCTCATCTAGCATAGGAATATAATCCAAGTCAATCAGTACTTGAACTTTCCATGGTAACAGCTTGTCCAATATATCTCTTTGCAATCTCGGAAGTATGAATCTTCCAAAAATGGCTCATCTCAAGAGACTAACTCTCAGATCTTGTGAAATCCATCTATATGTTTGAATCCTTGCATGATCTGGTTTCTTTGCCAAAGATGACCTCTAAGTGTCACAATACAATAGAACTCCACCTTGCACAGATACAACTCCTTGACCAATCAAATCTATATGTTTTGATTGTATATCCCAATGCTTTTTCCATATACTCTTTCGATGATAGATAATGCAACTAGGTAGACATGGCAAAATTTGCTGGCCATGAACCGAAACCACGAACTTGGCCACAATTTTGCTTGTTTGGGTCAGTATATTAGTATTTAGTCAGAGTATAATCGTGTTTGGTCAAATTTGTTGACCATGTATTTTAATAAATGGGTTATATTATTGTCAATGTAAGGAAACAAAATTATTAAATCGATACATTTAATTACTATGCAAATTAGCATTTAAAAGCGAAAATATGAAGTCGTTTAATGTTTATTTGTATTAAATATTGATGAGTTGTATTTATGAAATTCCCATATAAATTTAAATGATCAAATTAATAGAGGGTTATATAAATGTGTAGTGTTTCAAATTACTAATTGGGTCGTGTTGGTTGTAATTTTGGCCGATTGTGTCGATGCCATATTATTTCAGGTTAGTGAATACAAGCCTAATACTTGTTTATTGAGCGGCTGAACACGAGCATATGGACACTAGATTACCTCCTCAATAAGAGTTGTACCATAGATTTCAACAAATAGGTCCTCCTCAAAGAGTGAATGCACACATAACACTGTGGTAGACCTCTTATCATCAAATCCACCATGTCATCCACATATCACGCTAAGGATCACTCTGTTTGTCTCTTTAGAACATGATGAAATGCTAACTGTAGTCCCCACAAAGTATATGAGAATTCACTTGGCGCATCTAATCGATAATCCCTAAATTTAGTAGAAACTTTGTCACACTCATAGCTTATGCCAATTCTATTCTTTACTTCATACCACTGCCTTACATCAAGTACCAACACTTGCATATAGACTATGACATGTCTTCACCATCCCATCTATCTTTGACGTGGACCAGTAGACAATTGAAAATGATCGTAACTAAGATGTACTTGGAGAAAAAAAAACGGCGGGAAGAAAAAAAACAATTCTCCATGACTAGACCTTTCCAACCTTTTCCCAACACGGCTACTTTGAGATAACCATAATCTCCACACTCAGATCCTGGAAGTCTTTATGAATTTCTATCCTAAGAATGTTCACTTGACCTTTTAGATCCTTAAAATGCCAGAATTCTCTGCTCATAAAGCCTTCAAATTATTGACCTCACGCCCTTACTCTTTGGAAGTGAAATCGCATACCATCCACATAAACAATGAAAAATATATGAGCAGTCTAGGCTCTTCATAAACTCCAACAATCCTTGTACTCATATTTTGTGGATCAATTTGAATCTATGGGGTTAAATCTCTTACACCACCATTGCCTTGAGGTGATCCGATCAGAGATTTCTTCTTCCAATTTGTAAACCAAATGTTTTAATCCAGTTGAGTAGACCCATACAGTTTTTCATGTAATTATCTCCTCTTATTCACCATGAAGGAAGATTATCTTTGTCGTTTTATCGACTCCATATCAGGTCGCTAGGACTTAACACTGTGATGGTAGGTATATTTGACATCCTGAGGAAAACATCATCTGATCGCTTGCCTTTCTAAGTAACCCTTTGCTCAAATGAACCTTAAACTTCTCACCATCCTTCCGATATTCTCTTCATAGACCACTTGCAGCTCTATTACTCTTCTTTTAGTTTCTGACTCCATCTCTTTGGTTCTTATGTATGATTCATCTCATATAAGTACAATCCATTTACCTTTCTAAATTTGTATGTCATTGCCTCTACCAGAGGAGTGGTAGGATCCCACTACACTATTAATTAGTGCATAAGAAACAAATCCTCAAGATCATCCTTGATAGGTGGCTTGATAGTGCGCTTGTGTTTGCCTGTGGCAATACTATAATGCTGCTGATCTTCTAGACTGGATCTCCCTACATTATGAGTACCATCTTTTGTATCATGAGTCTCTAGCTCCACATGTACCACAAGCTCACCACTATTACAATTTCTTGGCAGTTCTCTTCTTTAAAGTATTCTACAACATGTTTCTCATTAAAAACCACATCTCTATTGATCTTGCTTTATTTGCATGAATTCATCTTTGAAGCCTTTTGCCACAGTGTATCTGAAACGATGCAACTATCTGGACTCCTTCAAACAATCTGTCTCCAACAATGTGGCATAAAGCTCCCATCCCCAGACAGTCTGGCCTCGAATAATCTCTACAGCGGCCCAGTCTATGCCTCCTTTGTATTTCTCATCTGTGTTTCACGCTAGTGACTCTGGATTGATGAGTAGCATGCCCATCCTCCTCACTCTGCAAGGAACTTCTTTTCCATGTGCATTTCAATACTGGGACACGCTGATCTTTTTCCCAAGCTTTAGATCTATTCATCCTCTTTCACACTGTTATATTTGTGAGTCATGGAACTTTGAGTTATTATCTTAAATCCCATGTTGCTCGGATATCTATGGATCTTGGGTTTATGTGCTTTGTATATTCTTTGATGACCTCAAGACATTTGATCTTTGCCTAAATCTTGCAACCGCTGGTTTCCATAACCCAAACTTGATAAACGTTTCGACATGCGTGAGTACACCTAAACTTTTTCTCGTTAGTAGTCATCAGTAAAAAACTCTAAAATATACATTGCCTCCAAGGAATGGTGTTCATACTAGTCCACTAAATGTCTGAATGAACATAATAAATAAAATATCTTGTCTATGGTTGTCTTAGACCGCACCTTATTCTATTTTCTAGAACACAATACTTTAGAAATCAAACGTATTTTGGCACCTTAATGGCTTTATGCTTTTTGAGTTCATCATCAACTCACCCATTATATTCTAATACATATACTACAAGTTATCTTGTACTATCGGCTCAAGCTCAAGCTATTGTGAATCCACCTTACCACAATTGTGGTACCCATCAAATTTGTGGGATCTTCTTTGACACGCGTCATCAACATCATGACACTTTTGCTCACCACTAATTACAGCTTGTTGATAGATTTGTAATTAAAACTGTCTATCTAGAGTTCCCGATGAAATTAGATTCTTACCAGGATCGGTATATCTAACATCACACAGCATTCTAATGACACCATCAAACATATCTATGACTCGTGTTTCCCTATTCCAACAACCTTTCAAACATCATTTACTCATATAACTAGAATTTAATAACCTTTATGTGAAACAATCTTTATTGGGCGTGAGAAGGGTAAGACATGTGAATCCATAATCGAGAATCAAATCAAAATGAATTGGTAGATGAATGATAGCATATTACCATCACCTCTATGAGTCCTTTTTCTACTATATTTGCAGACTTCAATGAAAACCATCCTATTTATACTCCCTTTCTTATATTATTTCTAGTTATTCTCATTTTATGTGCAATTTTCCACGAAAGCATATACTTGGAATATCCTCATTCCTCCTAGATTTAGATCGAGTTTTGATTCTACTCGATTCTCCTCGAGACTTGTTTCTCTTTCGTTCCTTATTACCCCTAACCAAGACGTGCACTCCATCCTTTGGCTTCCCTCTGCCCGAACAAAGGTGGTGGAGTTACTTATGATCTCCTCATTATAGAGTTTCTTTCCCCATTAGATGTAACGGATTAATCATAATACTGGGTAGAGGTCGATATGAGTAACATCATGTCTTCCATTTCGAATTTCACATCAACTCGTCTCATCTCACTAATAATCTGATGATGGAAAGTTTGATACTAAAATAAGTTCATAACTAATATATAATAATGTCTAAAATAGCAAGAATAACACGTCATGTATGATTGTATCCAAAACATAAAGAGTTAATTACATGGCAGCCCATGATTGCCAAAGTATTATGAGAAAAACAAAAAAGGATTACATCTGAAAATTGAATGAATTGCACCATATATATTTTCACAAAATACTTTACAAAGACGAACATCTAATATGCTACAAAAGCCACCTGACATCCTCCAAAAACTCACTCAATTCTCTTAGGCCTTGGAACTTCCTAGTGTCAATATAAAGAGGGACTTGATGGAGGGTCTTTTGGTATTGGTGCTCTTCTTCTTCAATTTAGATGCAAGGAGAAATTGTAAAACAAATTATAAATAAATCTCATATAAAAATAAGAATTTTGATCGAAAGAAAAAAAAATTTAAAAACGGAAAATTAAGGAAAAAGGCTATGCTAAAAAGGTGAAAAAAATAAAAAATAAATTTGAAATGCAAGAATGAGGGAAGATAAACACCTATTGCGGGTATTAGATGATCATTTAGAATTTCTTAGTTCTTATGTGTAGCCTACAAAGTTGATGTCTTTAGATGAAACCATTTGTAGCAAAGTAAAGTGTAACAACAAAGTGAGTGGGGGCAAAATCTGTCTTAAGGACATAGTGTCAAACACTAGCCTCGATCTAACTGAAGTTCTATAACAATTCTTGTTCTCAATCGAGTTAACATTAGTTGTTTAGACAAACATTTTACATTTAACCGTTTATTTGTATCTCTTACTATTATTGATTAGTTAAAGATTAAATCATTTTTGTGTAAACTCCTTATATGGTTCAAATCATATTTTTCAACAAGTGAGTTTATGATTTTGGAGCACCCAGAAATTTTTTCTTTTTAACAGTCTGATTACCAAATTTCTTTTCCTGCTGGTACTATCTTTTAACAGTCTTAAGACAGATTTTCTGGTTTTCAGATTAGTTTCAGATTAGTTTATTTACTTGTTGTGTTTCTGATACATGTTTAAGTATTCTAAAATATTGCAAAATTGTCAAAAAAAAAAATTGTTTTTACAATCTGTGATAGTTTGAAAAGGCTTGGAAAATTATCTAGGAAAATTTTCATGCTCTATTTATGTGTTTTATTCAAACAGTTACACTAAAGTGACATTGTCTACAGAATTTCTGGTTTTCAGATTAGTTTCAGATTAGTTTATTTACTTGCTGTGTTTCTTATACATGTTTCAGTATTCTAAAATATTACAAAATTTTAAAAAAATTGTTTTTATAATCCGTGATAGTTTGAAGAGGCTTGGAAAATTTTCTGGCAAAATTTGCATGCTCTATTTATGTGTTTTATTCAAACAGTTACACCAAAGTGACATTGTCTTCATGTATGATTTAAATAGTTACATCACAGTGAACTTGTTCCTGTGTATATTTAAAAAAACAGTTACACCAAAAACACCATATAAAAACGTTAAACCAGTGACTCTAAAAGTTACATGTGACTTTAATAATAAGAACACAAGTGACACTAAACAATTACATAGACTCTCTGTTTTAATAACATATTGGTTTCCTAATTTTTAATATTTTGTAATATGTCTATAAAATGGATACAAATGATAATAATGTTCTGCTACTACAAATCATATCTTTTATGGTGCATATTTATATTCCTATCAGCATGTCTCAGAGGAAACCGAAAGTTCAATGGGAATGATTCAGAGATGTGCAGAAAATGCTATTATACCACGTAAGTCTTGCATGAAGTTTCTTCGGTAGGATCTTTCACTGTTTATAATTGAGAATGAGTTGATCACCAAGTTATTGCGGTGGATGCACTTTAGGAGCACTCTGATTTTTGTGCAAAATTACATCCTTATTAATGGATTGGATGGCACGACATATAATGTGTATAGTCCAATGAAGATGGCTAGAGCTATAGGATCATGGATAGAAAATACAAGGCGGAGATGTGAATGAAGGGAGTCTCATTGTGGGTAGATTCCTTGATTAAAATGGTGGATTCAAGACTATAAGTCAAGGTCAAGATCTTAAGTGATCCTATGAGATTCATGCGAAGGATGGTGCTTAATGAATATTTTCAAGTAGCTCTTGCAACTGTGAAATTACACTCAAATTGGAAGGATTTCAAAATTATTTGAAAGCACAAGCATAAATAAATGGAAACTTGAAGATTTGATCATGAGATTAGAAATTTGAGGAGAAAATGATCTCCCAAAGAAAAGAAATTTGGAAATCATTCCATGGAGTCAAAAGGCACATATGTTGAAGGGACATAAAACCAACAAGAAAGAAAATGTTGGCCAACAAGGGGCGAGGTGGTAACTCAAAAGGTTCAAGGCAAACTGCTTTGTGTCTGCGATAAAGCGGGACATCGATCTGAAGGATTGTCAAAGTTATACCAAAGCACAAGTAGACCAAAGAGGCTGTAAAGCCAATAACCGAGGTAGAAAACTGACAATGTTTCTAACATAAGTTTTTAATTGTAAGTCATCCGGAGTCAACTTGGTAGGAAATACTAAAGATAGTGGGTGGATATGTTTGAGGCCCTAGACACATATGTTGGATATGAAGATGTTCTCTTCATGAAGCCCGATTAATGATGGGGAACAACTATTATTCATAGGAAATTCCTCTGCACTTCAAAATTGAAGGCAAATGAAGGTTATATTGAAGATAACTTCCGAGAAAAGAACTTACTCTCAATGATGTGTTGCATGTTCAACGAAATTGAAAGAATGTTGTGTTTGGATCGTTCCCCATTTGAGTGAGAAGGGTTTTAACTTAGTTTTTAGTCGGACAAATTTGGCCTCCACTGAAATTACAAGTTTATATGGCCAAAGGGGATATATGACGATGGGCTCTTCTAAGATAAATGTAATGACAATTGTATCAAATTTTAATAATAAAGAACACATCTTAGCTGCTTATAGTTGAGTCTTCATTGTAGTAGCAGTAGATTATAATGGGAGTTAATTTTATTACCATGCGTAAATTAACGAAGTTAAAGGTGTTGCCTAAATTCAATATTGATGCAAATCATATTAAATGTGAGACATGTGAATCAAAATTAACAAGATCTATCATTTCATAATATTGAATAAGACCTTTTGAGTTGATTCCTTAGTGATACTTATGATTTGAAATATATTCAAACTAGAAGTGAAAAAGTATAGATTACTTTTATTGATGATTGCCTGAAGATATTGCTATGTATATTTGCTAAGAGTAAAGATGAAGCATTGGAAAAATTTATGCATTATAGAATGAGGTTGAGAATCAACTTGGAAAAGATTAAAGTTGTAAGAAGTGATCGGGTGGTGAATGATGCACCTTTTCGATTGGTTTTGTCAAGAACTTGGTATTATTCACCAAACTTCTACGCCTTATACACCTCGACCAAAATAGAGTTGTTGGATGTAAAGAGAACATTGAAGAGATGATGAATTCGAGTGATTAGTTAGGGATTACCTCAAAACTTGTGGGAAGCTTTGCTCAGAAATTATATTTTAAATAATTACCCACAAGAAAAGTTAGAATAAAACCCCTTTTATTATGGAAAAGGTTGGAGTCCTTCCTCTAAACCTTCAGCGTGGGGTGTTTAGCTGGGTGTTGGTTCTATTCCCAAAAAGGATTAAAATAGGACCTAATATATTGATTAACATATTTATTGGTTATGCAATAAATAGAAGTGCATATCGTTTTCTAGTGTATAAATATGATGTTCTGATACGTATCCCAATACAGTGTGTTGGAGTCAAAGAAGTAAATGTTCTTTGAAATGTATTTCTAGTAAAAATACCAAGTGATGGGTTCTCTTAGAAGACATGATATTGCAACTAATATAGATCATAAGTCTTTCAAATAGAGAAAGTAAAGGCACTTGGAAGGCGATGAAGGCAAGGACTTCAAGTCCTATGGTCGAATTTTCTAACATATTTATTATTAAAATGAGCCTTAAAGCTTTAATGAAGCGCGATGTCACTCTGAAGCACCTATGTGGAAAGAAGTTGTAATCATTGAGTGAATCCATCATGATCACATAGGAATTGGTAGATCTTCCTCTAGGAAGTAAACCATTAAGTGTAAATGGATTTTCAGGAAAATGGCCAGTGGATCAATTGATAAGTGTAAGGCTAGACTTGTATGAAAGTTACAAACAAAGGAAGCTCTAGATTACTTTGATACATATTCACCTGTCACGAGAATAACATCTATTCGTATGGTCATATCTATTCACGACATTACCATAATCTTAGAGATACACCAAATGGATGTGAAAGCGACTTTCTTAAATGGTGACAAATGAAGTTATATGGACCAGCAGGGTTTGTTTCTCTAGAATAGAGAAGAAAGTATGTAGACTTATTAAATCACTTTATAGTTCAAAGCAAGCACCAAAACAATGGCATGAGAGGGATTTGATAAGATGTGTGTCAGAGTGGTTTCACAATTAATGAATGTGATACATGTGTCTATATTAATCCTTATGAATGTGCCTATGGAGTGGATGATATGTATTTTAAATTAGTAATAATCCTTAATATTACAACTACCAAGAAAATGTTATCTAATCAGAATTTAACATGAAGGTTTGGGTGTTGTAGATGTTAAAATTAAATTTCTAGAACATTTGGTGGACTTATATTATCTCAATCACATTGCAGGAAATTACTTGACAAGTTAGAGCAAAGATGAAAGCAACATTACAAACACCAGTTGATATAAATCTTCATTTGTCTAAAAAGTTGGTCAAAGCATGTCACAATTAGGACTACTCTCGTATCATTTGGAAGTCTAATGTATCATAGATTTTTAGACGGATATAGCGCATACTCTGTTGTCGTGAGTAGATATGCACTAAATGTCAAAGTAGAGCATTTGAAGGCAATTATGGAGTTCTTAGATACCTAAGATATATGAATTATGGATACAATATACAAGATATCGGTATCTTGAAGGGTATAGTGATGCAAAAATGGGATCTTTGATATGAAGATACAAAATCCCCACGAGTGGTTATGTTTTCACTTAGTGGTGGTTGTATCTTGAAATCCTCTAAACAAACTTGCATTGCAGGTCCTGATGAATCTGAATTTGTTTAGATAAGCGGAGAGAGAAGTGAGTGGCCGTCAATTTCTAGAGGATATTCAATATACCTAAACGTGCCAACAATTTGTATACATTGCTTGATAGTCAATGGAAATTAGTGAGACATGGTAGTAGCAAATTATAGTATAAGTCTAGACATATCGTGTGAGACATAATGCAGTTAGACAATTGCTCTCAAAGCGAGATTATTTCAACCAGTTATATAAAATCAAAGGATAATCCCTAGAATCCTCTTTAAAGGTTGTGAAAGCAAGTAAATTGAACATCGAGAATGGGATTAAAGCCTGACAAAATAATCACCTTAATATGTGTCCCTAGTTATTTGGGATCGAATCTAGGATTCAAAGGACAATTATGCGTGATTGCGAAGCACTAAGAGATAATCTTTCTACCTATTCCTATATCAAAATAATGTTGCATAGCGTTTAACCCCAGGAATGAATTACTTTTAATGACTCTATATCTTGGGAAAATCAAGTAGGATATTGGGATATTCTAATAGGAGTCACTTATATGGATGTGAAGAATTCGTTCTATAGGAGTTTTAAAAATTTGAATTCTCTAAAGCCTTTAGTAGAAACCGGGAGTGTTAAGATGAGCAGGAACACACAATCATGAGAACCAATTTATGTTGTTAGGGAAGAGGCATGTGAAGTCTATTACGATCTGGTTATCAAACATCTTAATGGTTGAGAGACATCCGTTCACTATTTGTGATAAGTCGATGGGCTTTCACTATGAGTTCAAGGCCAAAAAGCTACCTATCTAGTGCACTATCTTCCAAAGATATACTCTCTCTATAATGCTTCAGCATTATCATTTACATAATAACAGCAATTTCCATTCATGTGGGGATTATTAGACCAAGCTTGATTTTTAGGTGTAAGGCCCAGTTTTTCAAGTCAACTTGAGCCCTAAATTAAAGTGGACCGATAATTATTTTGAATAAACTTTTAATGGTTCATATTCTACTCCGTGAGGAAAATAATGTAGTATATTCACTTGCTCAAATTAAGTAAAAAATGAATGAGAAAATAGGTTAGTGACCCTCTTGAAAGGTGTCTATTGGCTGTTTAAGGGTTGTCTTTTAGCATTTATGGGTTGTGACCTTTAGAGTGGTGACTATCCGGAAAGTCACCAAAAGGTCTATAAATATCCATACATTCATCACCATTGGAATTAATTGACTAATTCATTCATTCATTCATTCAAACATTCAATCCATTTGGCATTTTACCATTTTTGCATAAAGTGGGTGTATTTGAGTACACAATTATTATTTGAGCAGATAGTTGAGTGCTCGCACGATGCATTAGAAGATCATTGTATCTGGGAGATAGGCGCCAATATTTCATAAGACCGTGAGTAAGGTGAAATTTATCTTAAGGACAGTTGTCAAACACTAATCGATCTAATAAAGAGTTACCATATGGAGTTCTTGTTCTCGATGGGGTTAGTAATTGGTTGTTTAGACAAAACATTTACATTTTAATTGTTTATTTGTATCTCTTACTATTATTGATTGGATTAAGATTAGTGTTTATGTATGACTCATATATGGGTTCAAATCATATTTTTCCAACAAGTGAGTTTCACGATTTTACGGCTTACCAGAGGGAATTTTTTCTTGCTGCAATCGATTGCAAATTTATTTTCCTGTACAGTACTATCTTTTAGAGAATATCGTGATAGTGTTGAATATCTCCCGAGGTTTCAACTGCTCTTTAAATAAAAACAATGTTATCCGCTGAACCTAGTTGGTTAATTTAATTTTATATTTAAACAAATAAAATATTCTACAGTTTATTTTAAAAATACAAAATCCAGGTTATTTGGAAAAATAATATATTCCCTTTTAAATATAGCTATCAAAGTCTTTGGCTTGAAAATAAAATAACAAAGTTATAAATTTTTCCATTTAATTTTATTAATTTTGTTAATCTTTTTCTCATGGATCGAAATGTGGAGATGTGTTGAGCTCCATTATAAATAGAGTGCCTCCTCCTTTCCATTTTACATCTTGGGCTCTCTCATTTCTCTTAAAATACATGAAGTTCTCATTTTCTCTCTCAAATTACTTTGACACATTCCTCTCTCTTTTATACAGTAGCTAGCCTCCTCTCTCAGAGTTGAGCAGTCATCACTACTGCCTCGGCACAACTTCTTGAGAGATTTATTTATTTTGATCCGTGAGGCTTGGTTCCCTACACTACACAAGGTTTATTGAATGGGGAGAATCTACTTTAAGGACGGGTGTTGCGCCTTAACCATCAACCAGATTAGTTCATCTTTATCTTTATGTTTTCCTTATTTTATTTATTTTAGAGTTAAGTCAAATTCTCTAAATCCTTACACTTTTCTTAAAAAACCTTGCAAAGTGTATAAATCCATAAATCCATAGGCCATATATATGATAACTTGTGTGAGTACATGTCAAAGACCTATCAACAAGGCGATAAGAGCTTAAGGCAAATGGGGTATAATGGACCATTGTGACCCCTCTCCCACACTTTACAGGACTTTCACAGTGTGCCCCTTTTTAACTCTTACTATTGTTTGAGTTTGTATTTCATCTAAAAGATCGTCAACAACCAACAATCTTAAGTATATTGTTACTTGAATTAGTGGAGGCGTCCTAGTTCACGTATCTGACACTTCTAAGATTGACCTTTTTCATGGGACATTCATTAGAGATACAAGAAAGGATATATAATCTACCATTGATGTTGTTGTGAACCTAGGGTATATCTTTACATACCCAAAATTAACCTAAAGGTGATTAAGACATTGTTTGTTTCTCAAAGGGAAAATGGGAACAAATTGAAGGACATTTACAATGCGTAGTATCCTCTAAGGTGAGCTTGATCACCAATGAAGGACAGTGATATATATTAGATTCTAGGGCCCACTGAGCTGATGTGCCTTGAGTGCATTTCACTTCCTACACCATGGTA
The DNA here is from genome assembly GCA_016808115.1 of Tetrastigma voinierianum. Taxonomy (NCBI): domain Eukaryota; kingdom Viridiplantae; phylum Streptophyta; class Magnoliopsida; order Vitales; family Vitaceae; genus Tetrastigma; species Tetrastigma voinierianum. The sequence continues at coordinate 94,939 of JAEQBH010000392.1, forward strand.
AGAAGGAAGGGAGAACCAGTGTTCATAGGCGATTCTAGATCATCCCCAATAGTTGGCAAGGAAAATTTTCCTTAAAACTAACTGGAAAGTACTTGCATAGTAAGTACTCTCCGTATGCCGAATATTCGTTGATTAGTCTTAGTATCTCTACTTAGGAAAGCATAGTTAGTCATGTTTGAAAAAATGTTGAAAAATAAACCATCTTCCTCCTCTATATAGTTTCATTCCTGTGATGTTGCATGGTAGATTAGGACGTATGAACTTTTCTTATATTAAGAGGAAATGGATTGATTAAGTTTATACATTGATCTTCATGAAAACCATATGGAAGAATGTAGTATGTGTAAAATCAAACCACAAAATCACACAGAGAAAGAGAGTTAGAATTATTAAATTCGATTCATAGTGACCTACAGACTGAAAACACCAAGAATAGAGGTTCTATATTACCTCTCATAGATGACTACCAAGATATAAGAGTGTAATCTTTTACAAACAAAGATGAAGCAATGTATGCTTTCTCATCAAGGCACAATGAAGTAGAGAACCAATCCAAGTAAGAAAATCAAAAACTTAGTTTTGATAGGGGTAGGAGAATATGAATCCAACCCCTTCAATACCTTTTGTGATGAACATGTGATTATACCTGAAACTACTCCTCCTTATTCTCCCGAATCTAATGGAGTAACTGAAATAAAAAATAGAACCTTAAAGGACATGATGAATGACATGTTAGTAAGTTTAGGAACACCATTGAATTTGTGGGAGGAATCAATCCTCTTCGCTTTCCATACTCAATATAGAATATTCTATAAGAAGGTTAGTAAGACTCACTATGAGCTATGGAAACGATATGAACCTAACACTAGATACCTAAAAGGTGTGAGGGCAGCTTAGAAAATTACTCTTCCAAACCAAAGAAAAGAAAATTAGGTCCAAACCTTGATGTAGCAGCTATTGGATATGCAAAAATAATGTCATTTATAGGTTTCTTGTCATCAACAAAAAAATGTATCAGTGAGTGAACTTTATAGGTTTGAGACAGATTGTCGACTTTTGAATATTTTCCTTGGAAAACAAAGGCACAAACAACAAGCTCAAAAGAAATCTTAGAATTGAGTCTAGTGATCCTTTGAACTAGGAATTGAGAAGTAAAAGAGAAAGGAAAGAAACAATCTTGGTAGATGATTTACACTTTCCTTTGTAACACTCGAACACCCCCAGTTGTTTTTAAACGTAATTAGGTATATTATAAGTGCAATTGAAATTTTTCATAATTATTATGTTATTATGGAGAAAATTCTCAAACCCAAATTTGTACAAGATAAAGTAAAAGTGGAATCTGAGTAAACAATATAAAATTCATAAGATAATAAGATTATATGCCGAAGTATAAATATGAGAGTTGTAGTGCAAATAGAGGAAGTATGTAAGCTTTAGAGCATTTTGGGAGAAACTTAAGCCAAAATAATGCATTTTCTAGCCAAACAAGGCCTTATGAAGAATAAGTGACTTAAGACCAAATTGGTCTCTCATTTTGGAGAGAACAAAACGTAGAGTGAAGAAGAGAGGAGAAGAGAAGAAGAAGAGAAGAAGAAGAGGAAGAAGAGAAGAAAGATATGGAAACTATGAATTTGTAAGGATTACTAAGGGTTGGTATGGAATAGTATGGGATTTGTATGGATATTAGTTTGTTTCATTTCTAGAGTTTAGTTAGGAATTCATCCTGACCCTAGATTTGTTGAGAGTTGGGTTTGTAAAACCCTAGTTTGTGTAAGATGAGTATGGATACCAATCAATAGAAGTTAACCTAACTTATATGCATCAGTTAGGTTTGGAAAACCCTATTTAATCTCTATGTTTGGTTTTGTTGTTAGAAACACACTTAAGATGTTTTTATGGAGAGTATGAGTATTCTTTTGTTTTGGTTGGTTTTTCTTGGAAAAAGGGATGAAATCAAGGAAAATCTAGGCAAATTATAGTCTCATGTTACGGCTGCAGAAGAGCAACGTAGAGCCCACGCTGGGCGCGCAGTATGTCCACGTCGTAGCGTAGTTGAGAGGGAGAATTTGGTTAGCCTGGGGTACGCTGAGGTGTAGCACTGTTCACAGCATGGAAAATTTTGGTGTTTTGTTTTGTTTTGCTCTTCCGTTATTCCAAGGACTTGTCTATTGGACGAATGAGGACCTTATAAGTGTATGCAAGGGTCCATTCATGTATGTAAGGTAAAGGAAAGAAAATAGACGTATTCTTCTGCCTCCTACTAAGCTTTGTCACCGGCGAGTTTGTCGTTGGTAAACTAAATGTCTTGCCCATGTGATAAGATCATAAGTTCCGAATCATATATAATTGTAGGACTACCTAAGACCGGATATTGAATGACATGGCACCTCTGTTACGTGGGCAGGCATGTATAGTACTTCGATACTCTTTGATTAGTGCGACGACACTCTCTAACTGTGCTTCGGCACATTTAGTACTGCATTTCGATTAGTACTTCAAGATTTTTGATTAGTACTTCTATATTTCCTAAATAGTGCGACGACACTGGCCGTTGCTTGACACTTTTCGTGCTTTCCCGACACCTTAGTACTATACCATACCTTCGGTTACTTATTGTGTTGTGTTCCTCATTCTTTATTACTGGTCTAGGTAGTCAAACAGTTATATGATAAGAGTCTGAATAATGAATAAGAGTAAAGTAATGGATATTGTTTTGCTATGAATGTACCTACGGGTACCTCTATACAAGTATAAGCTCTGTAGTGCCTATAGGTACCTCCGTACAAGTATAAGCTATGTAGGACTTACGGGTACCTCTGTACAAGTATAAGTCTGCTAAAAGTACAAGTATTTGTATAAGTTTGTTATATGAATCCATGCAAAATTATGATATTTTCATCGAGTATCTATTACTTAAGATATGCTTACTATAAATGAGCATAAGGCATGCATATTTAAAAGCCGGTTATGTTTCCCAAGAAGTTTAAAGTTTAGTGCACACGTGTTTTAATCCGTGTTGGTACAGAGGAGGACGTCCGTGATCTTCCGCATACTGCTGGGCCAACACACTTGTAGGGGTCCATCATCTGTAGGTTTTGCGCTCTGATTATGTAAATGTAAATGTATAGTTTTTGTATATGTATATGTAAATGGGACTCAAGACTGTATGTATTGACACTGTAAACACCAATACGGTGGTAGTTTATTTTGTATCTTTGTATATGATATTTTGATTAAGTTTATAAGACTTGGGCCTGATAATAGAAAGGCAATAAGGTCCTAGTATAGTCTTGCTTGCTCCCTTCGTCGCAGCCCCGGGCGTGGAGTCGAGGGGTGCGTGAGCATTCCTAGTTGATGAGCCTTTAAGGAATATATGACCTTGATGCACCTTTATGGAAGGAGCCCATTAATAGTGAATTGAATCAATAATGCACAACCATACTTAGGAGATAGTAGACTTGCCTCCTAGTGCTAAACTATACGTTGCAAATGGATCTTTAAAAGGAAATTAAAACCAGATGGGTCTGTTTAGTTGCTAAAGGTTTTAAACAAATGAAAGGTGTAGATTAATTTGATGCTTTTGCTCCTATGATAAGGATTTCCTCAATTAGGGTGTTAATTGCTTTAGCATCGGTTCTTAACCTAGTGATACACTAGATGGATGTTGAGACCACCTTTTTGAATGGGTAACTAGAAGAGGAAATTTGTATAGATAAACTGGAAGGCTATATGGTTCTAGGAGAGAAGCAAAAAGTTTGTAGGCCCCTAGTTAAGTATCTACGTGCTAGGTTAAAACAAGCACCTAAGCAGTGGCATAAAAATTTGATCATGTGTTGATATCTATAGTTCTCCATTAATGATGCTAATAGTAATTTATAGAAAAGTTGAAAATAACTCATCCATTATCATTTTGTTTATACGTTGTGATATGCTATATTTAGGACTAACCTAAGTTGTTATTAAGACCGAAGTTTCCTAAGATCGAAGTTTGATATGAAAGATCTAGGAGAAGTAAAAGTGATTCTAGGAATGAAAATATCTAGGACACTTGATGGGCTTAACCTTTCTCAAGAACACTATGTTGAGAAGATTGTAAGAAGGTTTGAACACTTTGATTGTAAACCAGTGTCAACTCCTAATGATCCCAACTCACAGTTGAAGAAAAATAGAGACATAGTGTTGCCCCAGGCAGGTATGCTTAGATAATTGATATTTAATGTGCCTAAAAATTGTATTAGACTTGACATTGCCTATGCAATTGAAAGATTGAGTTGGTACACCCAAAGTCCTAATCAAGATCATTGGGTTGCCATTCGTAGAGTACTAAAATACTTGAGAGGCACCAGCGATTGTTGTTTGTATTATAGTGGATTTCCAAATGTCTTTGAAGGATTTAGATCACTGGATCTCTGATTCAGATGAGATGAAATCCACCAGTGAGTATGTTTTTATCCTTGGAGGAGGTGCGGTTTCATGGAAATAATCCAAGCAAACTTGCATTACTATGTCCACTATGGAGGTCGAGTTTATAGCCTGAGAGAAGGTAAGTTCTGAAGTTGATTGGCTCATAAATCTATTGGTGGATATCCCTTTATGGATGAGACCAACACCATCTGTATCTATGCATTGTGATAGCTAAGCTGCAATAGCTAAGGCTAAAAGTAAAATGTTTAATGGGAAGAACACACATATACACCTAAGGCATAATAGTATGCGGTAACTATTTGAGACAACGGTTAGATCCCTGGATTTTGTGAGGTTAGAGTTGAATTTGGCTGATCCTCTAACTAAACCACTAAATATAAAACTAGTGAAACAAACATCGAAGGGGATGAGGACTTTTGCTTATTACAAAAGTCAAGGTGATGGTAACTTTAACTTGTTAGGTGGAGATCCCATGAAGTAGGTTCGTATAGAAACGATAACAAGTCATCTGTTGTTGTAGCTTCTCCATCATTTATATTTATTGAGGTCCATCTTTATGGTGTATCTTCATTAATTAAGGTTAAGTATGAACTCTTAATGTTTATATTCTTAAGGATGGTGTAGTTGAGTGCATAACATTTGAGTAGGTGTGGAAATGAAATGGGGCCTGTTCCTGTAAGAGAAAATGGACCTATTCTTTAGAGTTCTCATGACTATCAGACGGGTGTATAGCTGTTCTTTTAACCCTCGAAAGTACAACTCGTAATTGAAACCAATGTGGATGATAGGTTCCTTGATTCACACAAGAAACGGTTCATAGGAATTCTTTAATTCACCATCTTTTGTGAATCCAATGTATTTCTCTAGGCAGTTCATAGCCTATGGGCACCAAATGTGACATTGGATTCTAGCATTCCTCCGTTCCTCATATTCTTAACTTTATATAAACAAAGTAATAATTATATTTTGATAATAGTTAGATTTGGCCAAGTCTTTATGCCAAATCTTTTATTTCTAACTTTAAATAATTGGTTTCGTAAAATCATTTGTTTAATTTGTAGTCTCTGAGACCGAGCTAATATTATTAATAAATATATTATTGGCGAATCTTTAGAGAGACTTAAATCTCGACTTGCTGAGTGTTTTTTAAATTCAAATTTTATTTATTTGAATATTGTGATATGACTATCTTCGGGTTTCAATTATATTTAAAATTAAAATAATATTATTTTTGACCTAGTTGGTTGGTTTAATTTTATATTTAAGTAAACTAAAATATTCTACAATTTACTTTAAAATAAAATGCAGGTTGCTTTGAAAATATTCCCTTTTAAATAGCTATATTAGGTCTACGGCGAAAAATAAAATAACAGGCATTATCATTTTTCTTAATTTTAATTTATTAATTTTATTAGCTTTCTTTTCTTAGGGATTGTGTGGAAAGATCAGTTAGTTCCACCTATATTTAAGGTGCCTCTACTCACTGTTTCACACCTTGAGCTCTCTCATCTCTTTCAAAGCTCTCTAAGTTCTTATTCTTTCTCAAATACTTCAAGCACATTATTGGTTTAATTTTATATTTAAATAAATAAAATATTCTACAATTTACTTTAAAATAAAATGCAGTTGCTTTGAGAAAAATAATTCCCCTTTTAAATAGCTATGGCCAGAGGTCTCGGCTTGAAAAATAAAATAACGAGGCATTATCATTTTTCTTAATTGTTTATTAATTTTGTTAACCTCTTCACTTAGGGATTATTGAAAGATCCGTTGGGACTCACCTATATTTAGAGTCACTCTACTCCCTTTCATTTGCCACATGAAACTCTCACATCTCTTCAAACTCTAAGTTCTTATTCTTTCTCAAATACTTCAAGCACATTATCTCTTTCTCTCTGTAAAGTGCTTCAAGCACTTCATCTCTCACGTGTTTTAAGCACTCTCTTGTTCAAATGCTTCCATTCTAAGTACAACTTATTAGATGAATATTTTAATAGTAAAGTTGTACTACATTTTACTAAGTGGGATGTGATTTGACTGTGAATCCTAGAGGAGGGCAAATTTACTTTAAAGACAGTGCTATTGCATGACTTAACCATCCAAACAAATAAGTTCATATTTCTTTCTTGTTCCTTGTTTGTTTGTTTTGGCTTAAGTCAAATTATCTAAATCCTTACACTTTATTAAAGACCTTCTCAAAGTGGTATCAGATCCCAAAAAGTAAGTTATTAGTACACATCTAGAAAAATTTTATCAATAAAGCGATAAAAGCTTAAGGCAAGTAGGGTATAACGAACCATTATGACCCCTCTACTTACCTAGGGACTTTCTTGATATGTAACGTCTAATTATTGCCACAGTTTTACGTTCACCCAGACCGCCATTGACCAACATTGCCTTGATAGATGGAAAATCAAGCTCCTTACATAAGTCTCTTCTTTTTAATCCTATAAAAAAAAATCTAAATTCATCTCTTTTAGGCATGAAGAAGCACTACAACCACATGCTATAACCAACCTCATCAATCAACCAACACGTAAAAATAAGTCTATCACAATATGCCAATAGTTAAATCATAAATGAGAAATACAGATAAAGTATTTAAAATATTTCAATTTTAAATTAATGAACATTTAGAAATTTTATTCAATTTGAAGGAGGAAATATGGATAAAATAAAAATAATAACAATTACTTAATTGTCTCGAGTAAAGTTGCCTAAGATTTAGAAAAGTAATTATTTTAATAGTAGTTCAAATATCCAAAATTTATTGTCAAAACTATAGTCCAACAAACATGCAAAAGAGATGGGAATAAAAGATGAAAGGGTTGTGCATGGTTTCACAAAATCAGATTTGGGGCATTTCAATTCTATGGTCCACACAAGCAGTAAATCAAACCATTGTCTTCAAATAGAAATCCAAAATAACCAAAAGAAAGAAAACAACATTGGCATAAATAAAACGAGAAATGTAGAAGACCTTATGACCGGACCAGATGCAGAAAGAAAGAGTTCGTAGATGACGCAAACCCTAGCTGTTCATACAAAAACAATTCATTGTAAAGTTAAAGAATACAAGTTCATCGGTATGAGACTTAAAACAAAGCCCTAAAGTTTTCGGTTTCAATAGACATGGATATTGAAGAAGTGTTCTTATTCGCTGCGATGATGATCTTAGTGTGGTGAAGGCGTGAGTTTTAGAGCCTACTTTTCGGATGGTACTAAGAAAGGTCGGCGATGATAGGTTCATCTTTCGGAGGAATGTGGGATCTGATGTCTCTAGGGTTTAGGGTTGACAAGGTGGAATGGGTTCAATTAGGGATAAATTTTAAAATATTAAAATATTTTTCTACCTCATTGCTTATGTGTCCAATGGGTGATATTTTCAAGCTATTATCTTTTAACAATTATTTATTTTATAATAGGTAAATTTATCAAGTCCTTTTAAAAAAGGGTTTGGTTTAAAAAAAAAACTCTAGCTTATATGAACTCGAGCTCTTTAGCTATTGGATTGGAATAATTTGACATATTTTTATGGACAAAAGTGATAGAATCCAGTTAACGGTAAAAAGCCGGAGCTTATATGGCTCGGAGCTTCTGATAGCTCTCCTTTAAACTTAGGACCTTCTTTTGAAAATAAAAATAAAACTCAGGACCTTTGGTGATTAAAAAAAGCTCCATGACCTTTGGTTAGACATTCATTGCCTTAAATGTTTGTATTTGAATGTTATACCTTTGTTATTAATTAAATTGTTTGAGCATTATTTATCAATCATGTTTATGCATTAAAATATATTTAACCCTTTTTATATGCTTTTTTGTGCATGAATATTATTTTATGTTTTTCATGTTTATGCTTGAATTGTTTTATATATAAAATCATTTGTGCATAATATTTGTTTAATTAGGAAGAATTTAATTTATTCGTAGCATAATATTATGGTTGAATTATGTTCTTTAATTTTATGTTATTTGTTTTATTTTGGAGAATTTTGTCCCTCCCAAATTGTAACATATCCTTTAGTTACTTAGATATTATTAGAATTTGTAAAAATTTAGGTTTTCTCATAAAACTTTAGTTTAGTGCTTGAATTATAAAGCACATTAAGAAATATTCATTAAATAAATTTAGGTAATTATTTAGGTGAACAATTAAGTCATAAATAATGTTCTTAGACATTAAGGACAGTAGTGAAGTTAGGATTAAAAGTTACGGGGCAAACTTTAAGACTCAGTTTAAGATTTGAAAATCTTAAGAGAAAATAGAGAGGAAAAGAGGACATGGAAGGAAAATAAAATAGGCTTAAAATTAATAAATTATTTTATATGTTTAATCAAACGCATTTTATTTGTTTCTCTCTATTATATAATGACTAAATTTTTTTACAAATATATAAAATTTTAAGGAATTTTCATTATATTTGATTTTTGTTTATATTTTCGACGATAAAACCAAATTGTGAGAATAGTTTTCCTTCATATTCTTTTTCTTTCCCTAGTACATTTTGGGCTTCAAATGAAACCTAAGGCTCATTTTTGTTACCTTAAAAGTAATATGAATCGAAAATAGAGAGAAAAATTATAATGAAAAAAATTAGAGGAAAATAAATATAGGTTTAAACTTAATAAATTAATTCTATTCGTTTATTCAAACTTATTTAATTTGTTTCTCTATTATATAAGAACTAAGAAATTTAAAAATATGTAAAATTTTGAGGAAATTTGATTATATGTGATTGTCTTTTCTATTTTTCATGATAAAACCAAACATGAAAAAATAATTTTTCTTAGTTTTTTTTCTTCTTATTATTATATTTTCTTTCTTTAGGACTTTTCGGTTTCATTTAGAACCCGGAATGTATTAAGGAAATAAAATAAAGAGGAAAATGGAGAGGAAAAAGGAAGAAAATAAAATTTGGAGGAAAATAAAAAATAATTTAAACTTTGGCCTTGCTTGGTTGAGTCGATTAGAGGAGCAATCAAGAGCTGATAACTTATTTATCCCCAATAAACTTTTGTGGGGTGCTTGGTAAAGACATCTGATCAATTATTTATAGCTTATTGGATCTATGACGCCCATTCTCGGGTGCTGTTGACAACGATCCAGCACTCCTTGAATACTCGTGGATGTCGGGTAACGAAACACCACTCTAATCGAATGAAGTCTCCTTTGTACGGGGCACCACATCAGTCTGAGCTTTGTCCAAATGGTAACAATGACCACACAGGGTCCACATGCGAGTAAAATAATGGCCACTTGGGCCCCTGCATCAATACTCACAAAATACATCAACTATATACAATAGTTCAAGAGTTAATAAATTACTCTTAATCCAACCTATATTAAAATATACAATTTCTAATACATATACAAAATTTTCTACCAAAGCCATAACCCGGCTTTCTTGAAATGCGACACTCTAGTAGAGTCATCCTCTGTACACTCACATTACGAAATAGTCCCTAGACGGGATGAGTAAAGCCCGGTAGATAATTTCTACGTGGGTTCCTCTCGCCCCTAGAATCTGCATCTTGGTAATAATGATCAGTATGACAAACTCTCCACCTAAGTCTAGAGTCCTCTGACTCCCTCATATGCTAGCGAATGCAAGTAAAATATCAGTTTTTCAAAACAAAAAACTTTTCTCTTGAAAACTTGCTATCAGTTCGATAAAATGTGGACTACCCTCAGGGTGAATTCTTGGATATGTTTCTAAAGCAGTCGTGGTCTCAAGTAAGTGATCGTTGGACTGACTCTCAAGGCAATTCTTCGAAAAATCTTCCGTCGAAATTCCTTTCACCAACATTTACGTTTTTCTTTCAATTTCATGTCATGCACTCACTCCTAATATTCTAGGGTGCCCCAGTGCATATGGAATGCATTATGTCAATCTGACAAACTCATGCTAACATATATAAAACATGTATATACCAACATAATTAATCCCACATAAAATCATGTTATTAAATTCCCATCAATAACACCAAATTAGCTCACATGGGCCCATTAACAAGCACAAGCAATTCATTTTGAATCACTCGGCATCACTAAAAAATTCACACGAAAATCATATCCTTTATTCATGTGAGCAATTGAAAGCCGCGGAGTCGGGTTAGTACTTGTTCACGACCACAACAATGAGGATTTTCTCCACTCGGTTCAAAGCTTTTGAGACCGAAAACACGGCTAATTCAAGTCTCAGAATATCCCCAACCATTTACATGGCTCTTAGCCAAAGAATAACACTAGTAGGAAAAGATCCCTACCTCTTGGAATTATCGGAACTCCACCAAATCGGTGTCCACACGTAGCCCTCGCCGCGTAGATCGACTTTGCTTGCTCCATCGAGCAGACGGTCCGACAGTATGAAATATATAGAGAGGCCTTCTCTCTAAAATCACAAAACCCAAGTCCTTGCCTTGTAGTTTTTTGGTATCAAAATGAAGAAGATATTATTCGTTCTTATCTTTTATTAATTTAACATTCCAAAATTCCATCCATCTCATTTATCTTGATTTTGACACTTGGCGTGATTAGTAGTGTCTGTCACTCTCTCTAACAATTGCAACATATTGTCGCATGGAGTGCATTAGTAGTAGGTGACTTTTATCACATCACATGTCTCTCGTAGGTCGTTTACGACACCAGGCACCTCGAAAATGTGAAATTCCATTTGTCTCTCGAATTAAATGAGTCGACCAGTGGTAGCTAGATTTCTTGAGACGATTCCAACGGTAAATCTGTTTCGATCATCAGAGATCTAGAAAATTTTGGGTTTTTGACCGAAGTGCCAGTTTACCCTTTTCGAGGAAAATTTCTAATTTTCCGGGGTTTTCTGAATCAGCTTGAGTTTAGTATCATGGGAAAAATACACAAATCATAGTTTTTCTAAAACCCTCCTATAAAAATACTAAAGTTTTTCACTTTTACTCCTTTCTCCTCCCATATTTTTGCATAAATCTTTTAAGATATTGGTTATGTAGAAAAAGATTTGTGAGAAAAAAAGATGTCCAATTCATTTTCTTTTTTTCCTACTAAGCATGAATCTATGATTTTCCCTTAATTAATAATTTTAAATTCATGCAAACATATTTTTATTTTCTTTTTGTTTTGAGTTTGAAACCATTGTTTCATCGCATCGATATAAATAAGTTCCTATTACATCTAATTTTGAATTTGTTTGAATGATCAAAATTGTTTTTCGATAATAATCTATGACTTTCAATTTTGAGATGAAAAAATATTAGTGTTTATAGTTAGTATTACCTATTTGGTAATTGGTAAATCACTTGGATCTAATATTAGTTTCATAATTTTTTTATAATTGGCATTACCTATTTGGTAATTGTTTTGAATAATATTTTATTCTTTAAAAATAAAAATAGAAAAATATTGTTTGATGATGAAAATTATTTATATTTTACTACTTTTACTAATAAAAATACGATGTTTTAGATTATATATTTTAAATTTTTTATTAATACTCAAAAATAGTATCTAAGAATAAAAAATAATTAAAACAATAGACATACAAATTATCTTTTAAAATATATATAAATATATTGAAAAAAATTAAATTTTCAAACAAACTTTTATTTTTATAAAACATGTTATCTAATTATTTAAAACTTTTAGATAATATTATTTTTATTCAATAATTTTATAATTAAAGTTTATCTTTTAAATTAAAATTTTATCCTTAGTATTTATATACGAGATAAATATTTTAAAATAAATTTTGTTCTAATTTATTTGTGATAATTATCTGGATTCAAGATTCATTTTTAATTTTCAATTTTAATTTTAGTTATTTAATATGATAAAATGCAACACAAAGTAAACTCTACTTCAAAATGGTACATGACATGATTTATAAATATTTTGACAAATAAATAAAAAAGCGAAGATGAAAAACTTAAATATTATAATTAGATTTTATTTATCATAAATTATATATTTAATAAGTGTGTTTAATGGCACGATTATTAATGTATGACATCGTAAAAAAATAAATATCTCATTATTTAAAAGAATTGTTTGAGATAGAGATTATAATTTTAATTCTACTTTAGTTTTTATTAATATGTTGGTGTGAAAATTTAGGAGGAACCAAAAATCAAACAAAATGTGAGCAAAGTCTTGGTTGCATAGATAGGAAAGAAATATTATTTTGACCTATGTGGGGTGTAGTGCTACGTTATTTTCTGACAAAATTCCAAAGTCCTACTTAGAATGTTTGTATGTTTGTATGGTTTTTGGTACGCTTCTTAGCTTCTTTTCTTGTCCATACATACCACTTTCACTTAAAGTCCCTTGTAAAAACAACAAGTAGCTCTTAACTACTAGCCAGCTATTACATTATATATATGCATTGTTTTATATCACTTATCATGTTAACATGGCTATCAACTGCGTATGTAGTATTTATAATCAACCACCAACTATCATTGAACCAAGCAAGGCATTAATAGATTAATTTTATATGTTTATTCAAATGGTTATCTATTTTCTTTATCTAAATAGGATAAATTTAAAAATCTGTAAAATTTTGAAGCATTTTGATTATATTTAGTTTTCTTTGATATTTTCCACAATGAAACAAAACATGAGAAAATGATTTTCCTTGGTATTTTTCTTCTTTCCCTTGCACTTTTGAGGTTTCAAATGGAGACTTTAAGTTCAAAATGTAGCCTAAGTAAAAAGGTTTTGCAAAAATCAACAATCAAAAACCTTAATCCAATGACTTAACAATTGTACATTTTAGGGGGCATGGTATAGGATTTGGGTTTGGATTCAATAGGAAAATGTTTTTCTAAAAAAATTTCAGGGGGGCATTTGCCCCCTTGAACATCCTTTAGAAAATGCCTTCACTAAGCGAGGCTAGTGGGAAGACTTTAATAAAATTAAAAAATCAAGGGCATTAGTTACAACTTTAAATACTCTATAAAAGTCATGGTGTATTTGATAATGACTTTTTAAGACTTTAAAAATGTAAAACCCGGGAAAATTTGAACTTTTCCAAAAAAGGGGCAAAAACGGCAAATTGCTACTCCAGTTGATGATGAAAGCTTGGAAATTCTCTAGATCTCGGATGACGAAATGGACCTCACCGTTGGATTCGTCTCGCTAAATCTAGTTATCAAGACAAATGTCGTTGAATTCAAAGATGGTTGGATTTTTCACGATTTTCGGGGAAAAAAGGAACCCAAATGAGTGGGTGACACGTGGCATGATACATGCATGCCATGTGGATGTGTCCGACCTATAAAAGGGGCTGGAGGAAAAGTGATGGAGAAAGAGAAGAAAGAGAGAGAGAGAGAAAAGAGGGAGATGAAGGAAGATCCAATAGCTTCTTCCTTTGATTTTCGACGTTTTGACGGTCGGAGTTTGTCGGGCCGAGAGTTAAAGCCCATCTACTGAATGAGGGCTATGCTAATGAGCTCTAAAAGATTACTTAGATAAATAATAAACTATACTACCTTTCCTCTTTAATAGTTTCAGATTCCAATGCATGATAGACTAGAATTAGATTATGTTGTAGGAATTGATAATTTCACAACAGTAAAATACCAGTGTCTACTTCCAGCAATAATCTGGTTCAGTCCAGTTTAGCTCAAGGATTTTAAATTTTCCTTTTAGTATAGATGTAGAAATTCAGGTAGTGGAATTCTTAGTTAGGTTACTGAAAATTTATGAAATGGAAGTTCAAATAGAATGGACCTTGAGTAGTTGGGGTAGTTGAACTTTAAATTATTTTCAATCTCTGTGGGAACGATATCCGGACTTATAGGTCCACTTTTATTACTTGTACGACCTGTGTACTTGCAACATTATGACCAAACTAAATCTTAAATAAATTCATTGACAAATCCATTTTTATTATGAGCATATGTTCTATTAGTCAACGTTTTTGGTGCTTACTAGGGATTAGTTAATAGTCCTTGCAAGATAGTGGAAAATTCGCATCTCTATACAAAAATTGGTCAATAGAGCGACCGAAAAGTTCGGTCTCATTTTGAAAAATCGCTCATTCATTACCCCAAGGACTTCTTTCGCAAAACTATCGTGAATAAAGGTCGAGTACTTGCCAACCCCTGGGCCTACGCACAATGGTGGTGCGAGAATTCTAGGCCAACCTAGCAACTCACGTGTTGAAAAAGGTAAGTGTAAAACCCAGGAAAATTTAAAATTTTCTTAAAGATAAAAAAAATTAAATAATAAATTGTTAAAATGGCTCAGGGAAGCTTAGAAAATTCCCTAGAGCTCGGACGACAAAACGGACTGCGTCGTTGAGTCCGTCTCACGAAAACAAGTAACTCAGAAAAGTTTCTGCTAAATTCCTAGGTAGTGGGAATTCTTTATGAATTTTTGAAGTTAGGTATCTAGTAATCCTAGGAACGAGATTTTCTTAAAAATCTCAAGAGTTAGGAAATAACTGGAGTTAAGTCTGCGAAATGAATTAAACTCTGGTAAGGATGTAAATGAACCCGATCGTCATGGACGCGTGAGCAAAGTGGTACCATCCAACTTAAGCTAAGAGAGACAAAAAAAAAGAAAAAAAAAAGAAATGCTTGTTTTTAGAGGGGAAAACAGGCAGTAAGGAGTGTGCGTGAGTTAGAGAGAGAAAGAAGAGAAACTCTTCCTTCTCTCTACACCCACTGAGAGATCGTGGTCGTGAATCGGTCGGTGACAAGATTTGAAAGTTCATCTACCGGGATGAGGGATACGCTGTGGTACGACAACACTAATTTCGTCAAGATTTCATGTTCGAGAAGAAACGCTAATGAGAAGCCTCACCTTTCAAGATTTACGCACCCATTACTTCGCTTTCTTCTTTTCTGGGGCCAAGACTCTTAAAGCTCTGAGTACTCGTCGAGGGCAACGCGTGGACACCGAAATCAAGAATTTTCGTTGAAGATTCAAATGAAAGTTCGGGAAGGTCGTGGGTTTCGGGTCTTCGAGATTCCAAAAAGTTTCGTCTTCACTCACAGAGGTAGGGAACCTTCCTACTCGGGTTTATTTCTTATGTAACATCGGCTTTGTCTTGGTTAGCCCTATACGCTTATCAGCCCCCGAACACAAAAATTGTATTTTTAACGAATGGGAGTTGCTCTTGTTAAGTCGAGCTTAAATGAAGCCTGGGACGTTTTCAGGCGATGTTTACGGCTGAATCAAGGGACTTAATTGGGCGGTTTGGTAAAATGGTGCGAGAGGGTTGTTTCGGGATGAGTTTGGGTAGGAAAAATAGCATGTACAGGAGCTTTAAAGAAGCCCCTGAACCCACTGGGTGGGTTTCATGCAATTGCACAACCGGCATCAAGCCAGGTACGGCCTCCAACTCGACGACTATAACTTTCTGCTCGAGTCTGGCTGGGTGTTCTCGACTCTATGGAAATACCTTTAAGTCTAGAATCCATCCATATATATCTTGATAAAATTTGAACTCATATTTGGCCCAAAAATGATGAAAAATAGTAGGGCCCCTACTGGTTTGGTGCGTCAGTCACTGTTCATACTAGGCTTCCAACTTCGGACGTCCATAACTTTCCCCTTGATGAGTCTGTCAGGGGTGTTCTTTCGAGAAATCTCTCGAGTCTAGGGAAATCTGAACATATGCTTTTCAATGGCAATTAGTTCGCATCCTTGTTGAAAAATGATTGTTATAACAAGTGCTAATTGTCGTCAGGTGGACGTGGGAGGAGCTGTGTGTCATGGCCATTACATGGTATGTCAGAAGTTATCTTAGTGCATGATATGCCATGAATCCAAATTTTTAGAAATGAGGTGTGCCATTACTTCGCTCAGGTAGTGACTTCATGAAATGTTAACATGTGTTTGTGTGATTGATTGAAATGACATTTCGTTAAGAGGTGTCATACTGATGTCAATATGTGAGCCTCAACATACTGGCTCATGGATGTGTTTTCGTGTGGACATGGCTATTGCATGACATGTTGTAGGCTAGTTTATTAGGCATTATGCTCCATGATGTAGCCTAGGGATTTGAGTGCATGACATTACTTGTCTAAGTAGTGCTTAATGATGTCGATGCATGTCGCTTGACGTGTTGACACGATCGTTATAAATGTTAGTATGACTGCATGTATATTAACGTTTAATGAATGTATGGACTTTTGTGTGCATTAAATATGAGTGTCCATGGTACACAGTGTAGTGTACGGTATAGGGTGTCCATGTAGAGGCCTTTATAGATTGGGCATGACTTAGAGTGCAATGGCACAATTGCATTGCATTGGTGCATGGGGACATCTCATGGTATGGGTGTGAGTGCATAGTCGTTGTCATTCAACATCCTCAGAATGGGTCAGGACTCCGCATTTGACGGTCCAATGGAGATCCACGGCTTGCATGGTTGACAATCAACATTGTATTTCGTGTTGACAAGTAGACTTAGAATGGGACAAAGTCCGTTGAGTCTCACGATTGCATAGCATGAAATTAATACCCGTGTGTTGGGCAATTTAAGTAGGGATAGACACCCCCTCAGGTGAAAAACCTAGAACTTTGCGGTTAGAAATGACCCCCATTGATGAAAGACCCGAGAAACTATCGGTCGGCGTGCGGCGTGCGGAGGTGAGACCCCAAAAATTAGTGGCCCACAAATGCATATACACACGACACTTGATTACATCAAGTGGCACTAGAAGATAAAACCAGTTGGTATGGGTTTATAAAACAAAAAGCTTTTGTTTTATGAAATAAATCATTTTATAAGGGATCATCCAAAAAGCCTTTGGATTTGGAAAAGAAATGAAAATGACTTTATAAAATGATCATTGGATGTGATCCGGAAAATAAAGTTTTTATCACCCACGGGGTTCTATCATGTGTGAGAGGAGTCGATGAGGACTTGATACATGGGGCATGATGACTCGCGTCTCATTCATGACATGTAGGACTCTGTGCTAGGATTACATGTCCTAGGTTGGTGTGTGTCAGTTGTTTTATCCACTCATGCATTTAGGTGAGGAATAGCTCAGAGGGACTTATCTCACTGGGCGTTAGCTCAATCTCCGCTGTGGGACCCCTTCGCATGGCCAGACATGAGGCGCATCTGCGTCTTAGAGGCCGATTGCGAAGCTGCCGATTGTAGCCTTGATTCATGTTTTTTATATTATATTAGAACATGTTAGTTTTAATATAATGTTTTATATTAAGAGTGATGTAATAACTTTTGGTGGCTTTGGTGATATAGATTGTATTTATATGGATAAATGGGCCCTACGAGGCCATTTTTACTCATATGTGGACCCGGTGTGGTCGTTGTGGCTAATATCGGGACAAAGTTGCCATGAAATCGTACAGATTGTATTCTCGGCAGCCCCGCACAGCGAGATCGCCGATTTTCGTTAAACCCGGTCCCAGAAAAGGGGACTCAATGGAGGTATCAAAGCTACCCGACATCCACAAAATTCCTCCGGGTCAGACGGTTGTCAATGACCCCGGGATTTAGTGTCACAAATTGCACGTAGCCCAGTATGAATACATGTGGCTTGTGGGGGCTTCGTCGCGACATGCTCGTTGATGTGCAGGGAACATCACAACTTAGTATAGCTAGGTGCTCGAGCTTGAGTTATGCTACTCTGGTGCTCGAATTTGATGTCCGTGATCATAATTTGGTATCATGGTCTAGAGGAGGTTACCTAGAGTCACGGATCGATTAGATCACATGTATCAGGTGCTTTCTCAGGTATGCTTGATTTTATGTGCGTGATTATGTGTTACAAATTACATGAATTATATACGTCGTAGGATGTATGTGGCAAAACAAGAAACACTAGGGTTGGAAAACATAACCTTAGGGGTTCGGAAAACATAATGAACATGGAAATTTAATAACTCTTTTACCGTTTGACATGTGTAAATGGCAAGTGGAGGTCGGGGGCATAGAGGTCGCCCACGAGGTGCCAGTCATGCACCAGCTATTTTTTACCAAGAGGCCTTCATAGAGGCTATAGGTGCTGTGATAGCCACTGCTACACAGGCTGATGCAACTAGAGGTCAGGGAAGTGCCAATAAACTCTAGAGGTTCAAGGCACATCATCCTCCGACGTTCACAGGAGGAGGGGACCCGATGGTAGTTGACCATTGGTTCCATCAAATTGAAAGGATTCTTCGAGCCATGGAGATCACCATTGATACTATTCGGATTACGCTGGCTTCATTCAAGCTTGAGGGTGAGTCCCAAATCTGGTGGGAATGGGTCACGACTTCCAAGGACTTGGAGACTATGACATGGGATGATTTTCGCAGACTATTCATGGGGAAGTATTTTACAACTTCTGCTAGACACGCGGTTGGCCCAGAGTTCCTCGAAATGAGACAAGCGGACGATGACTATACTGCACGCAGCCAGATCTGTGTGAGTCGCACATTTCGGGATGATTATGTACACCGACGCGGGCCAAAGTCGAGGTTCGAGATCGGGCTGAAATCAGTCCATCCCGGTAAGATTATAGGACATAACCTATAAGACATGGACTCGATGGTCAAAGACAAATTCATCATTGAGCAAGAGATGTGAGAGAGCACGAAGATCCGAGATGCGTATCGTGGCAAGATGGGGCGAGAGTCATTTTCTTAGCTCGGAAAGAAGCTAAAGGCTTCAGCTCACAGGGTCGTGAGCCGCGACCGTTAGGTCCAAGGTCGCTAGTATTCCCAAATGTGTGGGATAAAGCATTTATTATTTCTGCCATCAACATGGACATATGAAGTTGGATTGCCCCTAGAGGCAAGGATCCTAGGGTTTTGAAACAACGTAATCCCAGTCATCAGTGGGACAGGCGCAGACACAGTTTGTTCCTCCACCCCCCAGTATGGGTTAGAGGAACCAGTATCATTCCTAGGGTGTTGTATGAGCATCTCTTACCACACAGACCCGCCAGCGGCTGTGGCATGGGTTTCCAGGTCGCGACAGGCCCATGTGCCTGCAATTCAGGGTTCAAGGATCTGTTCATTCATCATACCACCGACCGAGCCGCCAGATCGCCACTATACAGTATGTTTCTCGTTATCTCGCCTATGGGCAAGGGTATTATTCACTCCGAGTGCATTGCATTCATTCATCGCCGCACGCGTGCGAGTCACATGGGAGGTCGAGACTGGAGAAGCCCCTATATGTGAGTTCTCCCTCGGGACTAGGTGAGGTGGATCCGATATGCCTGTCATGAGTTGTAGATATCCGTGATTCACTCACAATGGACCTCGCCAGGGTAATGGACATGTCGAGTTTAACGTCATACTGGGATGGACCGGGTTACTAACATACCGACTCTGTCATGACAGATCGTGAGGAGGGTTACCGCCACACTGTGACGCCTGATACTGTTACGCTCGTGGGGACAAGCACAATGCCTTACCCCAGACCGTCTACGATTTTAGATGGCACGGGCAGTTGATGAGTTGGCTAGCAAGCCTTACCCTAAAGGGCGAGGTGAGACAGGACTTGGATCTCCCTCGAGTAGTCCACGAGTATGAGGATGCTTTTCTAGATGAGCTATTGGGATTGCCTGTAAAACCCGAGAAAATTCTAATTTTCTGAAAAAGTGTAAAATGGTAATTTCGGTCAAAATCCGAAATTTTTCTGGATCTCGGATGATGAAACGGACTTCACCGTTGGAATCATCTCGCAAAATCTAGCTACCACGTCGAATTTTGTCAAATTCCGAGATAGTCAAAATTTCACGTTTTTCGAGGCATCGGGTGTCGGGTGCCATATGACAGCTTGTGAAAGACATATGATGTGACAAAAGTCACCTACTATATGTACCCATGTGACACATGTTGCATGATTAATGAGAGGATGGAAATGAATGGCTTAGATTAAGCCAAGTGTTAAAAAGGTCATTTAAGTCAAATAGTTAAAGGAAGGGACAAAATGGGAATTTAGTGAAAAGATTAAATAAATAAGACAAAAGCCATCTTCTTCTCAATTTATAGCTGAAGCGTACATTAGGTGTGGGGAGGCGGTTTTAGAGAGAGAAAGTGTGACTTCTCTCTAGATTTCAGCGTTCAGCAGTGGTTCTATTCGGAGCAAACAAAGTTGTTATACGCGGTAAGAATGCAGCGTGGGCGCGATTTGTGGAGTTCACGAAAACTCGAGGTAGGGATC
This sequence comes from Tetrastigma voinierianum, assembly GCA_016808115.1. Taxonomy (NCBI): domain Eukaryota; kingdom Viridiplantae; phylum Streptophyta; class Magnoliopsida; order Vitales; family Vitaceae; genus Tetrastigma; species Tetrastigma voinierianum. The sequence goes on from JAEQBH010000392.1 coordinate 115,500, forward strand.
TTTTCCACTTGGTTTTATTCTTTGGTACAGAGCCATTTTAATGGATGGGGATTTGTTGAGGCACGAGATGGTCATGTTATCGGTCTTAAAATCTTTGAGCGGTGAAGAAAATCCTATTATGTGATTGTGAACTAGTGTAGACCTGGATTCTCTTGCTCCACATGGATTAGTTGTCTGTTGATTTTCATGTTGTTTAGGTGATTCGAAATGAATTGATTGGATTGTTATTAGCCCGTGTCTAATTTTGGTGTTATTGATTGAGAATTGAATAGCATGAATTATGTAGATTAAATTTGTTAATATATACATGTAAAATACATTATGGTGTGTGGAAATGGAATAATGCATTCCATATGCGACTTTAGATGGTAGGTGTGAGTGCATGACATGAAAGAAAATGAAGAAAAATGAAAGCGGTTGTGAAGGAATTTCGAGGAAGATTTTTCCGAAGAATTGCCTTGGAGGATTGTCAGTTCATCTCGGAGGTGACCCGCCCAGGCTGTTTTGATTAAATTACCTGGCAATTCTGTGGAGGGTTGTCGATATATTTCTTGAAACTCAGTGAAGTAGTTTGAGAACAAAAACCTTTTGTTTTGAAAACTGTATTTTCGCTCGCATTTGGCTTAGGCATGTGTGAGGGATTTGGTGAGGACTCGAGACATGGGATTGGGCATGTAGACATTCAAGTAGGATCATGTATTTGCTTAAGTGTGTTTTCTTTCCATGACATATGTACTTAGGTGGGGAGTAACCCATGTAGGAGATTATCACTACTAGGCATTGCTCACCACAGTCGGGGATCATATTTAAGGTACGGGGGGTGTCTAGGAAGCGGCGCTCAGCTAGGAGACCGCGTATTAGAAGAAAGCCGGATTGTGGCTTTGACATTTTCTTTGTAAAATATGTATTAGAATTCTAAATTTTTATATATGTTTTGGTTAAGAGTAATGTAATAACTCTTGAACTATTGTGATATAGTTGGTTTAAATGTTTGGTGAGTATTGATGTATAGGCCCAAGTTGTCATTTTTACTCATGCATAGGTCTCATAATATGAGACACGGGTATTCGCATGTTGACGGGTTGTCAACGAGACACCCCGAGATTTGGGGCGTCACATTGCCTCCGTAGAGGGATGTTGACTTATGTATTGAGCTACACCTTGGCACGTCACCCATCTCTATGACTCACTTAAGGATGGCACGATTAAAGTTGCAGGAGCTCAGGTCAGATAGGGAGTTGCTTGACCGAGATTTATTAGGTAAGTACTTCACCATGGGCGCTCTGGATTTTGTTGCGAAGAAGAAAGACAAGACCCTTTGGTTGTGCATTGATTCTGAGATAGTTGAATAGGGTTTACGATCAAAGCTCGGTATCCCTTATCGAGGATTAGTGACTTGTTCGATCGATTAAAGAGAGCGCGCGAGTACCATCGATAGATGCCATAGCGGATATCATCGTTGAGGAGTTAAGGAGGCCCGATATCCTTTGGGTGTATTCGGGATGCGGTATGGGCACTTTGAGTTCACGGTGATGCCCTTGGTTCAGTGAATCTGCGGTGCTTGTTCATGGATCTCATGCATAGCGTGTTCTAACCCTATCTAGATCAGTTTTTCATGGTCTTCGTGGATGACATTTTGATATACTCCCAGTCTGAGGAGGAGCATGAGGATCATTTGAGGGTAGTTCTGTAGCTTTTGAGAGACCATGATCAACTGTACGCCAAGTTCAGTAAGTGCAAGTTTTGGCTTATTGAGGTGAGGTTCTTGGGGCACGTGGTGTCAAGCCACAGCGTGTCGATGGACCCAGGAAGGTCGGTAGTGATGAGTTGGGATATTGGGTTCTGACGGGAATATCTAATCTGGTTGGAACAAAAAAATGCCGCGAGAATTTAAAATTTTATCCCTTAACCCACAAGAGGATCACATGCGTTTCATAAAAACCGAAGGAAGGGATATGAAACTTACCTCTGTAGATCGATTAGTCAAGCCTTCAAAGTCTGCGTCTTGGTTTATACGGATCTTCAAAGGTGTTGCCTTTCTGAAAAGCGACCACCCTCTACAAGTATCAACATACGAACAAATAATGAACGATCTTGTTGAATGCTAGTTCAGGTTCGTCTTCTCAAAACGAAATTAGGGTTTTTCTTTTCTTTCTCTCTATTTTGGTTATTCTTAGAGTAGAGACGACTACTACTAAATATATATGTCTCACATATATATATCTATATAAATCTGCTAGGGTTTTTGTCAAAAACGAATTTTTATTATTATATATTTTAAAACTCTTTTAAATAATAACAATTTAAATTCAAAGTCTTATCGGATAAGAAGCAATTTATATTATTATATATTTAAAACTTTTTAAAACCTTCTGATTATTTCCTTATCAATAAGAAAATATAACAAATTAATTATTTATTATATTTAAATCAATTTAAACTTTCTCAAAATTAAATTCAAATTTAAATAACAACCCAATTGTTGTAAATTAAAATAATTTCATCATTTAGAAATACTAGTGAAAAACCATAACCGTTATTATTCGTTTCTTAATGTCGGCCACATAGGTTCGATTAACATTGGCGGTAGGCTAAATCACATTTTGATCCTACAAGTCATAAAGTGGCCTCTAGCAAGACATTATGACTACCTAAGTTAAGTAGCTCATGATCAGAGACAACCTTAATATAGCTAATGACATAATCTTTTGTCTCATGATATCTTGATAGAATATAAGGAGGCATGGACAAAGTCGACCTTATATCGTTCTATCTTTGATTATTCAAGAAGCCAATTAGGCGGCTCAAGTAATGCATTAAGTCTCCATCAATTCATTTGAGCATTATGCATTTCTCAGTCTCGATTGCCAAGGGACCCAAAAGATATCTCTCTCATAATAAGAGGACAAATTCCATCTTAATCAAACCATATCTCACTACATAATTCTTATTATGTTCAAGTATAGCATATAGTCATCTAGATTAAAGACAGCGCTTGATTATATCAAAACCACGATATTCCTTATATTTGAGAACTATAGCGTCTCGAGGTCAAAGGATTTAATGACACAACTATTAGGGTGCTTATATTTGATCCATGTATTAATCTGAGCGAGATTAATCGATATTTGTTCTCGTGAATAGATATATTGATTTGTATCTATTTTATATTCATCCCCATGAATATCAAATCAAAACTTTATACTAATCTTAATTCATTATTATTCCCTTGTAACCAATTAGGGACATTTAGAATAATTAATATTATTATTCAAGGACATTATATATAATAAACATGCAAATCATCATAATAATAAATTCTCATAAATAGTTAAAATACCATGTCCATACAATAGGCCAAGAGCACTATTACTAACATGGGAGAGGCCGAAGACAGTCTTCGAGATAAGTAGTTTTTTGGGATTGGCTGGGTACTACAGGAGATTTATTGAGAATTTCTCTCGGTTAGCAGCACCTATGACGAGATTGACCCGGAAGGAGGTCAAGTTTGAGTGGGATGACTGATGCGAAGAGGCATTCCAGGAGTTGAGGAAGAGGCTCACTACAACTCCTATTTTGATAGTCCCGGACAGGGGACAAGGGTACACACTCTATTGTGATGCCTTGAAGGCCGGACTAGGATGCGTTCTGATGCAGTCCGAGAGGGTTATAGCTTATGGTTCCCGCCAGTTGAAGAATCACGAGCAGAATTACCCCACACATGATATGGAGTTGGTGGCCATAGTATCTGCCTTGAAGATTTTGAGCCACTACTTATATGGCGAGCAGGTTGAGGAGTGTATTCAAACCCTGAAAATTAAGGTATATCTTCCAGCAGGGACCTCAACATGAGGTAACGCAGGTGGATGGAGTTCCTAGATGATTCACGACTTCCTGCTTTGCAGTACCACCTGGTAAGGTAAATGTGGTGGCTGATGCACTCAGCCAGAAATCACGCGGAGTATTGGCTAGTATAGCTTCTCGGGAGTGGCAGATGCTTGAGACTGTGGGGCAGTTTGGACTACGGTATAGCGAGCAGGCTCAGAGTACTTTAGGGAGTTTGGTAGCTACACGATCCTATTGAGCGAGTGATAGAGTCCCGAGGCGGGACGGAGATAGCGTCAAATCAAGGACCCCAGTACGTCAGGGTATAGGTGACGAAGGCTAGATCATCCACACAGTTGGTAGTCTTTGGTATGGAGGACGAGTAGTGGTTTCCTAGTTGACATATCTGAGAGAGGAGATCCTTAGGGAGTTCCATTGCTCCCCGTTCTTTGTGCATACAGGTGGCACGAGATGTATCGTGATCTTAGTAGCGGTACTCTTTGGAGTGGGATGAGACACGTCCGCCGGGACTTTGTTCGACTGATGCCTCCGTGTCGACGAGGTTAAAAATTTGAGCACCGGAATCAACGGGGCTACTCCGGCCATTGGAGGTGGGTGAGTGGAAGTAGGAAGCGTATCACGATGGATTTTGTATTAAGCTCCCTGAGACACCACAGAGACATGATGTGGTATGGGTGATTGTGGACCGGCTGATGAAGTCGGCACATTTTCTAGCCGTGTGGATGACCTTCAAACTGGAGGAATCCTGCAGGTTGTATATCCGAGATATTGTTTCGCTACATGGAGTGTCAATGTCCATAGTGTCGGATAGAGATCCCAGATTTACGGCACACTTTTGGAAGAGCTTCCAGAAGGTCATGGGACACAGTTGACTATGAGCACTGCATTTCATCCTCAGAAAGATGGTCAGTAGGAGAGGACCATACATATTTTAGAGGTATAGCATGTGTCCTGGATCATAGGGGTGTCTAGGAGGAGCACTTGCCCTTAGTGGAATTACGCTATAACACTTGATTATCGGGTGAGTATCTGAATCTTCAGATGGGGCTTTGTATAGGAGGCCCCCGGTCGATCACTTATTTTACGGACGGAGTGGGAGAGGCTCCGTCAACTGGTCGGATCGATTAGAGACACCTCGGAGAAGGTGAGTTTGATACGACAACATCTTCTCACTACTCAGAGTCGACAAAAGAGCTATGCTGACAGGTGACGTCTACCTCTAGAGTTTGAGGTGGATTAGCACATCTTCTTGAAGGTGATGCCTAAGAGAGGAGTGGTCAGGTTTGGCAAGTGAGGAAAGCTATCGCTGAGGTTCATTGGGCCCTTCGAGATACTCGAGAGGTGGGCCTTTACGGCGTATCGATTGGCTTTCACGGTAGCTGTCAAGTGTACCATCGGGGTATTACGTCTCCATGCTCCGAAGGTACACTCCAGATCCAGCTCATGTAGTGGATTGGGGAGAGATTACAGTTGACACAAATGGGACCTTCGAGGAGGGACCGGTGTGCATCATGGATAGCTAGGATCAGGTTTTGCGACGCAAGACCATGAGGCTAGTGAAAGTACTATGGCAACACCGTGGAGTGAAGGAGGCAACGTGGGAGCGCGAGGACACGATGCAGGCCACCTATCCCTTCTTGTTTAGGGATGAAGGTACGCAGTTTAGTCGTTTAATAATTAAATGACTAGTTTACATGCATGACATAATGCAAGTTGTGTATGCATGTGATTTGTAGTGATTGTGTGGAATTTCGAGATGAGATTCTTTCAAGGGGGGATGAATGTAAAACCCTGGAAAATTTAAAATTTTCTAAAAGTATAAAAATAATAATAATAATAAATTGCTAAAATGGCTTAGGGAAGCCTAGAAAATTTCCTAGAGCTCGAATGACGAAACGAACTACGCCGTTGAGTCCGTCTCATGAAAAAGAGTAACTCATAAAAGTTTCGTTGAATTCCTAGGTAGTGGGAATTCTTTATGAATTTTTGAAGTTAGGTATCTAGTAACCCCAGGAACGAGATTTTCTTAAAAATCTCGAGATTTATGAAATAATTTGAGTTAAGTTCATTTAAAATGAATTGAATTGAAAAATAAATTTATTTTCGGAATGAAATGGAGCACGGGCGAGTCATGGATGCTTGGAGTGAAGTGGGCCACGCATCCAACTTAAGATAAGAGAGACAAAAAAAGAAGAAAAAAAATTCTATTTTTTGAGGGGAAAACTTGCAGTAAGGAGTGTGCGTGAGTTAGAGAGAGAAAGGAGAGAAACACCTCATTCTCCTCTATGATCTCTGGTCAATTGATGAGAATCTGTCGGGCAGATTTAAGTTCATCACACTCGGCAGGGAGCTACGGCGTGGTACCAACAACCATGATTCGTCAAAGATTTTGTGTTTGGAGAAGAAAAGCTAGTGAGAGAAGCTTTACTGTCTCTTTAAGATTCTGGCGATCGAGTTCGGTTTACGTTGGGCGAATTAAAGTCGAATTGCTCGTTAAAGAAACAGCGTGGACAAAAATCAAGAATTTTCTTCGAAGATTCGAGCGGAAGTTCGAGAAGGTCGTGGGTCTCGGGTCTTTGGGACTCCAAAAAGTTTTGTCTTCGCTCCAAGAGGTAAGGTACCTTCCTACTCGATTTTATTTCTTATCTAAATACCGTTTTGGTCTTGGTTGGGCTCTAAGGGCTGTTTGGATTGTGTTCCCGAACACAAAAATCGTATTATGCTAATTTGGAGTTGTTTTTGTTAAGTTGATTTTCGGGCTGAGTTTGGGACGGGTTTTATGCCATGTTATGGTTGAATTGTGGACTCAATTGGGGCGGGTTTGTTGCCGAGTGAGAGGGTTGTTTCCTGGATGAGTTTGGGTAGGAAAAATAGCATGTACGGGAGCTTTAAGGGCCACAGGGAGCCTGATTTCGTGAGTTTCAGCAGTTGCCAGTACCTTTATTTGTCATGAGGCCTCCCGAAGCGGACTGACCATAACTTTCGTCAGAGCTACATTTTTGGTGTTCTTGGACTCTATGGAAAGCCATTTAAGTCTAGAATCCATCCATATATATCTTGATAAAATTTGAACTCATAGTTTGTTAGAAAACGACGAAAAATAGTAGGCCCTTGCTGGTTCCGTGCGGCAGTCACTATTTATACAAGGCCTCCAACTTCGGACGACCATAACTTTCTTGATGGGGCTCCGTTTGGGGCATTCTTAAACTCTATGAAAATATCTTGGAGTCTAGAATCTTACCATATGCTTTTCAATGGCAATTGGTGCTCACATCCTTGTTGAAAAATTGATTATTACAACAAGTGTGCTAATTGTTGGTTGTGTGGATGTGAGTTATGTACTGAAGTGGCCATTACATGGCAGGTTGTAGGCTATCTTAGGTGCATGATAAGCCATGAAGTAGCCTAGGAAATGAGGTGTGTCATTACTTGCCTAGGTAGTGACTTGATGAAATGTTAACATGTGTTTTTGTGATTGATTGAAATGGCATTTCTTGGTTAAGAGGTGTCGTGCTTGGATGTCAATATGTGTGCTCTAACATATTGGGTTTGTGATGTGTTTCGTGTGGACATGGCTATTGCATGGCATGTTGTAGGCTAGTTTATTGGGCATTATGCGCCGCCTGATGTAAATTTAAGGGATTTGAGTATGACATTACTTGTCTAAGTAGTAGTCGGAATGATGTTGATGCATGCTTGTTTGATGTGTTGACATGAATGTGATAAATGTTAGTATGAATGCATGTATTTTAACATTTAATGAATGTATGGACTTTTGTGTGCATTAGACATGAGTGTCCATGGTACATGGTGTAGTGTACGATATAGGGTGTCCATGTAGAGGCCTTTATAGGGCATGACTAAGAGTGCAATGGCATAATTACATTGTATTGGTGCATGGGGACATCGCATGGTATGTGTGTGAGTGCATAGTCGATTGTCATTCACCATCCTTGGTGAATGGGTTGTGGACTCTTACTTTGGACGAAGTCCAATGGAGATCCACGGTTTGCATGGTTTACAATCAACATTGTGTTTGGTATCGATGGTGAGAATGGTAAATTGGACAAAGTCCGTTGAGTCTCACGGTTGCATAGCATGAAATTAATACCTGTGTCTTGGGCAATTTAAGTAGGGATAGACACCCCTCAGGTGAAAAACCTGAAACTTTACGGTTAGACGTGACCCCTGTCGGTGAAAGACTCGAGAAAATGTCGGTCGGCGTGTGGCATCCGGAGGTGAGACCCCAAAAATCCGTGGCCCACAAATGCATATACACATGACACTTGATTACATCAAGTGGCACTGGAGGATAAAACCAGTGGGCATGGGTCTATAAAACAAAAAACTTTTGTTTTATGAAATAAATGATTTTTTAAGGGATCATCCAAGAAAGGCGCTGGGTTTGAAAAAGAAATGAAAATGACTTTATAAAATGATCATTGGATGTGATCCGGAAAATAAAGTTTTTATCACGCATGGGGTTCTATCATGTGTGAGAGGAGTCGGTGAAGACTTGATACATGGGGCATGATGACTCGCGTCTCATTCATGACAAGTAGGACTATGTGATAGGATTGCATGTCCTAAGTTGGTGTGTGCTTGGTTGTTTGACCATTCATGTGCATTTAGGTGGGTAATATCCCTTGTAAGACTTATCTCGACTGAGCGTTAGCTCACCCCGTCGTGGGACCCCCCTTTCAGGTACAGGACATGTGCAGGAAGACGGTGCTCCTTAGAGGCCAGGATTATGAAGCGAGTTGGATTGTGGCCTTGATTCATGTTTTGTATTTTTTATTAGAACATGTTAGTTTTAATATAATGTTTTGTATTAAAAGTGATGTAATAACTCTTGGTGGCTTTGGTGACATAGATTGTATTTATATGGATAAATAGGCCCTACGTGGCCATTTTTACTCGTATGTGGACCCGGTGTGGCCGTTATATAATATTGGGATAGGTTGCCATGAAATTGCACAAGTTGTATTTTAGATAGAGGTCCTTGTACAAAGGAGACTCAGCCGGTTTCGTTAAGTGCAGGTCTTGGGAAAGGGGACTCAACAGGTGGTGTCGACACTTGACATCCACAAATTCTTTCTTGAGTTGATGGGTTGTCACTTGAGACCCAGGGATTTGGGGTGTCATGAGTCGAGAGATAGAGGGTGTTAAATTAGATTTCGGTCACGAATTCTATCGTGGGTTTATAACTTGGAAATTTGGTAAATAGTAGAATCCTATGATAGGCTACAAGAAAGCCTAACTACCACAGAGGTCCTTTGATTGCTTACCAATGGCCAAGGGGAGTGGAAAGTGAAAAATGAGGAACATGTAGAAGGTTAAGCACTTGGCCTACATTCCCAAAGTGTGGCATCATTTCATCACCTCCTGCCTCATCCCGACTACTAACGTATCGAAGTGACGACAAATCACGTCTTGTTGAACTATGTTATCATTCAGGATATCCCCTTTGATGTGGGGAAAATCGTAGAGGACACTATCCTCTACAACAAAGACGCTAAAATGAAACCTTGGACACCCCTTCCCCATTTATAGATTATGTAAGAAAGCAAGGGTGCCTTTGGAAAGCAATGAGGCTTGGATACACCCAATTAAGGAAACCGTAGTAAAGAAAAATAAGTCGGGTGTACCAAGACCGAAAGAGGTGTATGATTCTAGGAATGAACCCTCAGATGAAGAATAGCTTAAGGCCTATCAAACCATGTTTGGGTTGAGAGATGATGACGCGCTGAAGCGAGTGATGTTCCGTCACTTGGCGTCCCCACCCATCATGAGGAGGCGCTCCCGGTCTTCTCATCCTTGAGACTAGTTCAAGACCTCACAATGAGGTTTGATCCATTTTAGGGCAAAACCCAAGAGCATCAAGTCCTAATGAACCAGGAGATGGAAGAATTGAGAACCAAGATGACCACAGTGTTAAGTAATCAGGAGTTCATCAAGCAATAGCTCGCTTAGATCCTTACCTATCACACGACACCACCACCCTTTGCTGATGATTGGAGAGATCACTGAAATTTCCGCGCCTTCATTTATTTTTATGCCATTGAGGATAGTGTCCAATTCTAGTTGGGAGGGGAGTGGTGGTATATTTTGTGCATAGTCTCGTGATTGCTTACCATGTGTTCATAAATGCATTCCCTATTAGAATGCTGGGTGGTATTGTGTGATTAACATATTTGGCATAGAGGAGGCCTTAGAGCCACTGTTAGTGTAATTTAAGTGTAGTTTTATGTTCTTTGAATAAGGTATAAGTTTTTATGTTATTTGTATGATTGTGTTTATAACATGTTTCTTTACATGATTGTGTGCATTTTTCCATTTTATAGCTTGTTTTTTGGTGTGTTTGAATGAGTTGATGACTTAGCTACTAATAGAATATCATTTTGAACTAAATGTTTTGAAAAAAGGCTAAGTGTAAAATGGGAAGTGGATCCTTAGGTTTTTTAAATAATGCGGAATTATTGTGCTAGTATGATATGGGCGACAGCCCTATCCACCCTCCTTGTGTTTCAAGAAGCTATTTCTCTAGGAATCTAACACAAACACACACACATTTTGATCTCCCGTGTATACCTTGGTCACAAGAACCCTACAAATGGTCGGCTAACCTTAGGGGATTCTAACCACCTAAGTGATGGGATACTAGAAAAAGAGATTGTCATTGAGAGCCAACCAAAAAGAAAAAAAAGAGCAAAGAAAAGAAAATGTCAAAAGAAGTTGGTGACTTAAGATAAGTGGGATCATCGATAGGATGAGCTGTCAGGGCCTTTTAAAGCCTAATGCCCTAAGCCAACTGGCCAGGAGTCATTAACTTTACTGCTTCCCTACATGGGACAGAAGATGGATCCATCCCATAGCCTAGGGCCTTTAAGTTTGGTTGAGTGTTCGAGATGAAGTTCGAAGAGAACTAAATGCTCAGTGCCCTTGACTAGTGGGAAGTCTGATGGAACCATCTTTACGGGGATACTCATCGAACTTCTTGGCCAGTGGTTTTTCCTTCATTTTTTAAGTATTTAGGTAGTTTTAATGTGAATAAAAGTGTGTCCATCAGGACCCAGTCACGATCGAATGCAGTGTGAAGGCTAGATCGGCCCACACAAATGGTAGTCTTTGGTATGGAGGACGAGTAGTGGTTTCCCAGTTGACATATCTGAGAGAGGAGATCCTTAGGGAGTTCCATTGCTCCCGATTTGTTGTGCATCTAGGTGGCACGAAGATGTATCATGATCTTCGTCGCCAGTACTACTAGAGCGGGATGAAGAGACACGTCGAGGACTTTGTTCGACGATGCCTCACGTGTCAGCGAGTTAAGTGGCACCGGGGAAAGCCGGCGGGACTACTCCAGGCCGTTAAGGTGGTGAGTGGAGGTGGGAGCATGTCACGATGGATTTTGTGACCCACTTTCCACAGACACCACAGAGACATGATGTGGTATGGGTGATTATGGACCGGGTGATGAAGTCGGCATTTCTTGGAGTGTGGATGACCTTCAAGCGGAGGAATCCTGCGGGTTGTATATCTAGAGATTGTTTGGCTGTGGAGTGTCAATGTCCTGATCTGGATAGGAATCCCAGTTCTGACACACTTTTGGAAGAGCTTCGAAGGTCATGGGACCACGATTGACTATGAGCCTTTGCGACATCCTCGAAGATGGTCAGTAGGAGAGGACCATACATATTTTAGAGGACATGCTATAAGCATGTGTCCTTGATCATAGGGGTATCTAGGAGGAGCACTTGCCCTTAGTGGAATTCGCCTATAACAACAGTTATCAGGTGAGTATACAGATGGCACCCTATGAGGCTTTGTAGGAGGCCCGGTCGATCACTTATTTTACGAACGGAGGTGGGAAGGAAGCACCATCTTGGGTCAAGTATCTGATTAGACACCTCGGAAGGTGAGTTGTCTGACAGCGTCTTCTCACTTCGGAGTCGGCAAAGGCTATGCGACGGTGCGTCTACCTCTAGAGTTTGAGGTGGATTAGCCGTCTTCCTAGCGGAAGGTGATGCCTAAGGAGGTGGTCGGGTTTGGCAGCGAGGCGTCGGCGAGGTTCATTGGGCCCTTCGAGATACTCGAGGAGGGTGGAGCCTTCACGGCGTATCGATTGGCTTCTGTTGACTGTCGGGTGTCCGTAGGGTGTGCACGATCTCCATGCTCAGGGAGGTACACTCCGAGATCGGCTCATGTAGTGGATTGGGTTCTGATTGACACAAATGGGACCTTCGAGGGAGGACCGGAGGTGTGCATCATGGATGGCGGATCTGGGTTTTACGGCCTTGATACCATGAGGCTAGTGAAAGTACTATGCCAACACCGTGGAGTAGAGGAGGCAACGTGGGAGCGCGAGGACACGATGCAGGCCACCTATCCCTTCTTGTTTAGGGATGAAGGTACGCAGTTTAGTCATTTAATAATTAAATGACTAGTTTACATGCATGACATAATGAGTTGTGTATGCATATGTTTGTAGTGATTGTGTGTGGAATTTCGAGATAGAGATTCTTTCAAGGGGATGAATGTAAAACCTGGAAAATTTAAAATTTTCTAAAAGGCCTAAAAATAATAATAATAATAAATTGCTGAAATGGCTTGAAGCCTAGAAAATTCACAGGCTCAGAATGAAGCAGGAACTACGATTGAGTCGAGTCTCATGAAATGAGTAACTCATAAAAGTTTCGTTGAATTCTAGGTGTGGGATTCTTTATGAATTTTGAAGTTAGGTATCTAGTAACCCCGGGAACGAAGATTTTCTTAAAATCCCTCAGATTATGAAATAATTTGAGTTAAGTTCATTAAAATGAATTGAATTGAAAAATAAATTTATTTTCGGGACGAGAAAATAGACCGGACGAGTCATGGATGCTGGGTGAAGTGGGCCCAGCATCAAATAGCTAAGAGAAAAAAAAGAAGAAAAAAAAATTCTATTTTTTGAGGGGAAAACTTGCAGTAAGGAGTGTGCGTGAGTTAGAGAGAGAAAGAAAAGAAACACCTCATTCTCTCTACGATCTACGGAGATCGGGTGGTCGGAATCTGTCGAGACAAGATTTAAAGTTCATCTACTCGACGAGGGCTACGCGTGGGTACCGACAACACGCAATTCGTCAAAGATTTTGTGTTTGGAGAAGAAAAGCTAGTGAGAGAAGCTAAGTCTACTAGATTCCTATTTGATCGGTTCTTTCGGTTTGTTGGGCCAAGAATTAAAGTCGGAGTACTCGTTAAGGGAAACGCGTGGACACCGAAATCAAGAATTTTCTTCTAAGATTCGAGCGGAAGTTCGGGAAGGTCGTGGGTCTCGGGTCTTGAGCTTAAAATTTCGTCTTCGCTCGAGAGGTAAGGTACCTTCTCCTTTCGAGTTTATTTCTTATCTAAATCTAGTTTTGTCTTGGTTTGGGCCCTAGGGCTGTTTAGTTATGTTCAGAACACAAGAATGTGTGTACTAATTTGGGTTGTTTTATTAGAGTTAGTTTGAGTGAGTTTGGGACGGGTTTTATGCCATGTTTATGGTTGAATTGTGGACTCAATTGGGGCGGGTTTGTTGCCGAGTGAGAGGGTTGTTTCCTGGATGAGTTTGGGTAGGAAAAATAGCATGTACGGGTGCTTTAAAGGGCCAGGAACCTTGATTTCATGAGTTTCACCTTGATTCTTGGTACCTTGTTTGTCTGAGCCTCCAGCCGGACTGACCATAACTTTCGTCGAGCTCTGTTTTTATTGTTCTTGGTCTCTATGGAAAGCCATTTAAGTCTAGAATCCATCCATATATATCTTGATAAAATTTGAACTCATAGTTGGTTAGAAAACGACGAAAAATAGTAGGCCCTTGCTGGTTCCGTGCGTCAGTCACTATTTATACAAGGCCTCCAACTACGGATGACCATAAATTTCTTGATGGAGCTCCGTTTGGGGTGTTCTTAGACTCTATGAAAATATCTTGGAGTCTATAATCTTACCATATGCTTTTCAATGGCAATTGGTGCTCACATCCTTGTTGAAAAATTGATTATTACAACAAGTGTGCTAATTGTTGGTTGTGTGGATGTGAGTTATGTACTGAAGTGGCCATTACATGGCAGGTTGTAGGCTATCTTAGGTGCATGATAAGCCATGAAGTAGCCTAGGAAATGAGGTGTGTCATTACTTGCCTAGGTAGTGACTTGATGAAATGTTAACATGTGTTTGTATGATTGATTGAAGTAAGCATTTCTTGGTTAAGGTGTCGTGCTTGGATGTCAATATGTGTGCTCTAACATATTGGGTTTGTGATGTGTTTCGTGTGGACATGGCTATTGCATGGCATGTTGTAGGCTAGTTTATTGGGCATTATGCGCCATGATGTAGGCTAGGGATTTGAGTATGACATTACTTGTCTAAAGTAGTGGAATGATGTTTGATGCATGCTTGTTTGATGTGTTGACATGAATGTGATAAATGTTAGTATATTTGCTTGTATTTTAACGTTTAATGAATGTATGGACTTTAGTATTGCATTAGACATGGTGATGTCCATGGTATATGGTGTAGTGTCACGATACCGTTGTCCATGCTTAGAGGCCTTTATAGGGCATGACTAAGAGTGCAATGGCATAATTGCATTGTATTGGTGCATGGGGACATCGCATGGTATGTGTGTGAGTGCATAGTCGTTGTCATTCACCATCCTTGGTGAATGGGTTGTGGACTCTTACTTTGGGTGGCAGTCATTAAATCCACGGTTTGCATAGTTTACAATCAACATTGTGTTTGGTATGGGTAGTGAGATGGTAAGTTGGACAGGAGTCCGTTGAGTCTCAGGTTGCATGACATGAAATTAATACCTGTGTCTTGGGCAATTTAGAAAGTAAGGGATAGACACCTGGTGGCACAGAAACTTTACGGTTAAACGTGACCCACATGCGAGTGAAAGACTAGAGAAAATGTCGGTAGGCGTGTGGCATCCCAGGGTGAGACCCGAATCGTGGCCCTACTGTACATGTCACACATGACACCCAGTTACATCAGTAACCTTGGATTTAAAACCAGTGGGTTTTATGAAATAAATGATTTTATAAGGGATCATCCAAAAAGCCTTTGAATTTGAAAAAGAAATGAAAATGACTTTATAAAATGATCATTGGATGTGATCCGGAAAATAAAGTTTTTATCACGCATGGGGTTCTATCATGTGTGAGAGGAGTCGGTGAAGACTTGATACATGGGGCATGATGACTCGCGTCTTATTCATGACAAGTAGGACTATGTGCTAGGATTGCATGTCCTAAGTTGGTGTGTGCTTGGTTGTTTGACCATTCATGTGCATTTAGGTGGGTAATAGCCCTTGTAAGACTTATCTCGACTGAGCGTTAGCTCACCCCGTCGTGGGACCCCCTTTTCAGGTACAGGACATGTGCAGGCAGACGATGCTCCTTAGAGGCCAGGATTATGAAGCGAGTTGGATTGTGGCCTTGATTCATGTTTTGTATTTTTTATTAGAACATGTTAGTTTTAATATAATGTTTTGTATTAAGAGTGATGTAATAACTCTTGAGTGGCTTTGGTGACCATAGGTGTATTATATGGATAATCAGGAAGCTACGGCCATTTTGCTCGTATGTGGACCCGGTGTGGCCGTTGTATAATATTGGGATAGGTTGCCATGAAATTGCACAAGTTGTATTTTAGATAGAGCTCCTTGTACAAAGGAGAATCAGCCCGATTTTCGTTAAATTATGGGTCCTGGGAAAAAGGGACTCAATGGAGTGGTGTCAGCTTACTTGACATCCACAAATTCTCCGCGGGTTGATGGGTTGTCAACAGACCCCCGGGATTTGGGGTGTCATGGTCAGGGTAAGAGGGGTGTTGGTAGATTTCAGTGCGAATTCTATCAGTGAGTTTTATAACTTGGAGCTGGTAAATAGTGAATCCTATGATAGGCTACAAGAAAGCCTAACTACCTTGAGGTCCTTTGATTTAGCACCCGATGGCGAGGAGTGGAAGAGTGAACAATGAGAAAATGTAGAAGGCCCGAGCGCGCTGCATTCCAGTGTGGCATCATTTCATCACCTCCTACCTCATCCCGACTACTATGTATCGAAGTGACGACAAATCACGTCTTGTTGAACTATGTTATCATTCAGAATATCCCCTTTGATGTGGGGAAAATCGTAGAGGACACTATCCTCTACAACAAAGAAGCTAAAATGAAACCTTGGACACCCCTTCCTCATTTATAGATTATGTAAGAAAGCAGGGGTGTCGTTGGAAAGCAATGAGGCTTGGATACACCCAATTAAGGCAATCGTAGTAAAGAAAAATAAAGTGGTGTACCAAGACCTGAAGAAGATTGTATAGTTCTTAGGAATGAACCCTCGGATGAAGAGAATAGCAGAAGCCTGTCAGGCCATGTTTGGGTTGAGAGATGATGACATAAGAAGCGGTGTCGTCTGCCCAAACGTCCTGCCCGCATCTCATAGGGAAATTTGCTCCCAGTCAGCTATCATCCCTTGAGACTAGGTTCAAGACCTCACAATGAGGTTTGATCCATTTTAGGACAAAACCCAAGAACATCAAGTCCTAATGAACCAGGAGATGGAAGATTTGAGAACCAAGATGACCACAGTGTTAAGTAATCAGGAGTTCATCAAGCAATAGCTCGCTCAGATCCTTACCTATCACATGGCACCACCACCACCGCTGCAGTGATCGAAGAGATCACTAAGGGAGTTTTCAACACCCTTCATTTATTTTTTATGCCATTGAGGATAGTGTCCCGATTAGTTGGGGGGTGTTATTTGTGCATAGTCTCGTGATTGCTTACCATGTTCATACATGCATTCCTATTAGGGTATTTGGGTAGTATTGTGCTTCAATTAACATATTTGGCATAGAGGGAGGCCTTGGAGCCCTGTTAGTGTAATTTAGTGTAGTTTTTTATGTTCTTAGAATAAGGTATAAGTTTTTATGTTATTTGCATGATTGTGTTTGCTTGTTTTATGTTTCTTCCATGATTGTGTGTTTTTCATTTTATAGCTTGTTTTGGTGTGTTTGATTGAGTTGATGACTTAGCTACTAATAGAATATCATTTTGAACACAAATGTTTGAAAAAAGGCTAAGTGTAAAATGGAAGTGGATCCTTAGGTTTTTAAATAATCTGGAATTGTGTGCTTGTATGATATGGGTGACTTAGCCTAATCACCCTCCTTGTGTTTCAAGAAGCTATTTCTCTAGGAATCTAACACACACACACACACACACACATTTGATCTCCGGTGTATACCTTGGTCCTGAACCCTCTAAATGAATTCAGCTAACCTTAGGGGATTCTAACCACCTAAGTGATGGGATACCTAAGAAAAAGAGATTGTCATTGAGAGCCAACCAAAAAAGAAAAAAAAGAGCAAAAGAAAAAGAAAAATGTCAAAAAGAAGTTAGTGACTTAGAATAAGTGGGATCATCCAATAGGACGAGCATAGTCCGAGGGGCCTTTAAAACTGTGCCTAAATAGTGGCGGGAGTCATTAACTAAGCTACATGGGACAGAAGATGGATCCATCCCATAGCCTAGGGCCTTTAAGTTTGGTTGAGTGTTCGAGATGAAGTTCGAAGAGAACTAAATGCTCAGTGCCCTTAACCAACTAGTGGGGAGTCACCAATGGAACCATGCTACAGGGATGCTCATCTAGAACTTCTTGGCAGTGGTTTTCCTTCATTTTTTAAGTATTTAGGTAGTTTAATGTGAATAAAAAGTGTGTGTTCTCATCCTTCCTTATTTAGTTTCTTCCAAATAGGTGAGTTCAGCTTAAGTTTAGGGGTACTAGGACAACACTTTATACATTAGAAGTCGAAGTTATCACCTACATGAATTCCTCGAGAAGGTCATTAAGGATTTGAAATTCGATTGCTCGATTGACCGTGCTGCTGGCTAAGTTCCTTAGAGAGTTCAAAAACCTTAAGGATCTTAAATTTCGGTCGAAAAAGCTAATACTATAGAGTTGTGATCAGTTTGACCTTTCTTTTTAGTAGCATGTTCATCATACTTGTTTCATCTATTTGTTGGTGTGTTATTTTCAAGTGTTGGTTTGTTTTTAGTCAATCTCTTGCTTGGGGACAAGTAAGAAGATAAGTTTGAAATTGTGATCGGTGTCAGAAAACACTCATTATATACCTGTGTTTTAGTGTGTTTACGATCTAGTTTGTACTTAAATAGGTGGTGTTTTTGCTTCATACCTAATGTTTGGTTTTATCTTTGATCTTTAAGGTAAAATGGCGTAGTTGGAGACATGTTGGAGACTTGAAGATGGAGGAATGCAAAATCCTGCTCCAACGTCGCGACGTTCGCACATCACGACGTTGAGGTCTAGCGACGTTTGACTAGTCTTCATCATCCAACGTCGCAGCGTCACTTGGAGCTGCTCACCAAATTTTTAGAAATAAAAATTAAAATGACCTATTCTAAAGATGGGGGGAGACGACGTACGAACGCGAACAAGAGAAAAGGTGAAGGCTCGGATCGGAACAAAGTTTCTTCGTTTCTTTACTCTTTTTCTGTCTTTCTTATTTTAATTTGCATGGATTCTACAAACATGATGTATTCCTTTTCTATTATGAACTAAACTATTAGGCTAGGGTTTTGATGTAACCTTAATTTCGGATGATGGATTAGCATTAATTTATATATTCAGTTTTATTTCTTGCAATTATTGAATGTCTTATCTCTATATGAAATTCATACTTGTACTTGATCAATATAGGTATGCTCATGCTAGGGTTTTGAGATCGAGAGACGATAAGCCTTAGGGACACAAATAAGATATCATATAATCAATCGAAGTAGAAGTGCCATGATTTTATCGTGGTAAGGTTTGCCATGTTACGTTAGATAGTCTTAGGGTTTGAGCGGAGATCTGTCTGACCACGTTATTATGATAGGTGCTCAATGCTCGAGAGAGATTGATGCATATAAAAGATCAACTCGCCATTAATAAATGCGAGTGATATAATTGAATTACAGTTTTCTAAACATCCATCATTCATAATTAGGTGAAGTCAAAATCCACATATTTAATTGGTGGAAGGAATACACCTTAGTTGTCTTTAGTAAATTACTTAAATAGTCTATAGCCTTAATTTGATAGATCTAAATAATATTAGAGTAAATTGGTCCAGTAGTTGATACCCCAAACTCCTTGTGGGACGACCTTGACTTATCACTAGACTACTTAAACTCGATGCGTGAACTTGCGCGAATGGGTGGATTTATATATATAAGTAACACAAGCAGTTAGCGGCCCGTTACTATACTGATCATCACCTACGACGGCCTCTCTTGAAACTGACAAGACTCGAAGTCAAGTATAGAATCGGTATCCAATAGACCATTGAACACCTCAAGTCTAGGTCTTGCACCATTGCTATGATGAGACTATGATAATGTTTAGATAGATAATCCATATGATTGTCTCATACTTGGTCTTCGATGGTGCTACTCTTAGCAAGAATCCACATGTCTACTCTAATCATCACGATGATCACAGTTTATGAGACCAACTGCTTGATCAAATCAAGGAGTATAACATGTTCTAATTTGTCCGGATCAACAATGTCCAGTCTTGTTGATCCTATGACTAGGAATAGTTTAGATACTACATAATTACATATAATGGAATCTACATTTATCATGATCACCCGACATGATTTCCTTTATGCTATATAATGTCAAGGACTTCATTAATTTGATTTAAGATCGCTATTATTAATTCATATATTAAATGAACATCAAAAAATGAAGATGTGTTTTACTATAAATGAATATAAAGACATCTGATAAGTGCTAAAGGTGATTGATTGCCTTTAGAGCACTTCTCTAGGTTCAAACAAATAGACCACTCGTTAAAGGACAAAAAAGCTTGAAATTGGGAAACGGGGAATATGTCTCTATAATGGCAATAAGCCTAGTGGAGTTATGTTTTTAAAACTTTAGGTTTATTAGATTGTTTATTTGTTCCAGATTTTACAAGGAATTTGATTTATGTTAGTTGTTTAGTTGAACATGGTTTAATAGTGCAGTTTAATTCCTCGGTTTTGATAAAGAGTAATAATACTTTTATTCTCTTCATATTATTGATGAATGATCTGTATTCTTTTAATTCTTTTGCCTATAGTATTAATGTCATTGAATATATCTTGATGGTGAGCAAACTCACTTTATCTAAGAAAAGGAAAGTTTCAAATGCCTATTTGTGGCACTTAGATTGGGTAATATTAATCCTAATAGAATTCATGGTTTGGTTAAAGTGGAATTTTCAATTCCTTGATCATGAACCTATACCGGTATGCCAATTATGTTTGGAAGGTAAAATGACAAGGGCACCTAAACAAAGGGTGTGCAGCTAAGTAGTTAGGATTAGTACACAACGTGTGTGTAGACTGATAAACATTCCAGACGGAGGCGGGTATCGTATTTCATCACCTTCATCGATGACTACTTTAGGATATGGATATGTTTACCTAATGTGCCATAAATTACGAAGCTTTCGAGAAAATTTGAGAATATAAAGGGTGAGGCGAAGCGATTGGGCGTCAGTATCAATCGACTTTGGTGGCGGGAGAGGAATACCTATGCGGAGTTCAATTTTACTAAAGAGAGGATAATTTCACAAATTATCATTTCTTGGAAATGCCCGACAAATGGAGTCTTTGAAAGGAGAGACAAAAACCTTTTTTAGATATGGTGAGGTTGATGCTCAGTTACTCATCATCGTTATAAGGATATGCCTTAGAAACAACTATTTACACACTAAGCTTGGTTCCATCTCAATCTGTTTCAAAGACACCCACAAAGTTATGGAAAGGGCATAAACTCAATTTTAATCATATTCGGATTTGGGGTGCCCTGGCACATGTCTTAGCACAGTAATCACAAAAGTTGGAATCTAGTATAAAAATTTGTATGTTTATTGGCTATCCTAAGGGAATGAGAGGTGGAATATTTTATAATCCAAAGGAAAGAAGGTAATAGTGAGTACTCATTTTCCACTTTCTTAGAGAAGATGATTATGTGAACAATTTTAAACATAGGAGCAAAGTGGTTCCTAAAGTCTTAACTCGGTTAAGAGATCCGTAAACACAATTTTCTACCCCTGTTGATGTTCAAAGGGAATATGTACAACATGTTCAGTAGTGCAAACACAAGATACAGCTCAAGACCAAATTCAAGAAACTCAAGAACAATAAAATAATGAAGAGATTGGAAATCCACCCAAATTACAAAACTTGAATCCTCTTGTGCATGTACAAAAACCAATGCAGTAAACTTGTAGTGGGAGGATAATATATAAACCTGCAAGACATGCCTTGTTATGAAAAATGTATCAATTCACCACATACGAAGAAGCATTGGAGGATGTTGATGTATAAGAGTGGAAAAGGGCAATGGACCATGAGATGCAGTAAACTTGAATCCTCTTGTGCATGTACCAAAACCAATGCAGTAAACTTGTAGTCGGAGGATAGTTCATAAACCTACAAGGCATGCCTTGTTATGAAAAATGTATCAAGTCACCACATACGAAGAAGCATTGGAGGATGTTGATGTACAAAAGTGGAAAAGGGAAATGGACCGTGAGATGGAATCTATCTGTTTTAACTCAGTATGGTCTCTTGTAGAAGCTCCTAGAGGGGTAAAACCCATTGGAAGCAAGTTGATCTACAAGATAAAGAGCCCTAGTAACCCATGTGTAGGTTGATGTGCAAGAGTGGAAAAAGGGCAATGGACCGTGAGATGAAATCTATGGGTTCAAACTCAGTATGGTCTCTTGTAGAAGCTCCTAGAGGGGTAAAACCCATTGGAAGAAAGTTGATCTACAATTAAAAGAGCCCTAGTAAACCAGCTATTGCATAAAAGATTCAAAGGTACGGTGGTAGTCTTCCATATTCTTTACGTAGATGACATCCTATTAATTGGAGACAATGTGAAAGTGTTGTCACACGTAAGGGGTTACTTGAAATAGTATTTTGATATGAGAGAGTTGGGTGAAGCTAACTACATTCTAGGAATCAAACATTTATGAGACGGGAAGAATAAGGTGTTAGCTTTGTCCTAAGCTTCATAGTGGCTAGTTTTGGCATAGAGAATTCCAAGAAGGGATTTCTACCCTTCAAAATTTGAATTCATTTTTCTAAAGGATAATCATATAAAACTCCCGAAGAGAGAACTCATGAGTGAGAAATCTTATGCTTCGATTGTAGGTAGTCTTATGTCTACCATGTTATGCTTTGGGCGATATATTTGCTATGCAGTGGGAATAGTAAGTCGATACAAATAAGATTCTGAAGAAGCACACTAGACTACAGTGAAAACATATACTTAAGTATCTAAAGAGATTAGCTTGGAAGGTCAGTGCGAGGTTAATAAACCCAGGATGATGACATTAGTTTATCCTATCACATTGATCATATGATCCGGGGCCTCCAGCGTACATTGGTCCTACATTCCAATCCTATAGCAATCAAGTTCTCATTCCTCAAAAACTACAATTAAATAAAATATAATTTTAAAAATCAAAAGAATGTATTCAAATAATTATATTAAAATATGATTTTAAACAATATGAAAATTTTGAATACGTTTTGAAAATTTGAACCGTTTGTTGATACTAGGAACAAAGAGATATTGCTAATGAATAAAGAGTTTCTATGGTTGGAGAATATTGAATATTAAATTTCTTTTTTTACTTAGGAACCATTATTTTGAATAACTTTGGCACTTTGTCAAACAAAATTATTTAATTTTGATATTTACTTTTATTTATTTTATTAGAGTATTAATTTATTCTAGTTATTTGAAGTTAGTAAAAGTCTATCAATATCTATAAAGTATGTAAAAAGTCTATCAATATTAACAAGAGACAACCCAAAGTCCTATAAAAGTCTTACATAAAATAAGAGCCTATGAAAGTGATCCATACATTTACAAAGTCTACAAAAGTCTTTAAAAATTATTTTTTTTTAACAAACATCAGCCATGCATGTCTTCCAAACATATTCTTATAAAATTATAAACTTATTTTTAAAATAATTATAAAGTAATTTTATTAACATTTTAACACTATTATCTAATTTTTACAATTCTATTTTGTAAATAATATTTACTTTTAACAATTGCACATATTTTTGTAAATATTTTTTTAAAATAAGCGTAGTTTGTAATTGTAGAAAAATATATATTTCTTTTTATTATTGAAAATATTGAAATATTTTTAAATAAAAAAAGTTGTCTGTGTCTAATGATTTAAATTGTTTTAATAGAATAAAATAAAAGTTATATGAAAAATAATTAGAATAAAAATAATTTATTATATAGTTTTTTGAAGAGAAAAAATAATTTCATTTATTCAAATAACAATACATAGCAAAACATATAGTCAAAATTACTAAAAACCATAGAGGATGAAACAACATCCAAGTTAATAGCATAATGAATCGGCTCAAAACCTACACAATTGATAGTTGAGCCTACATAATGCATCCATATTAATAGCATAAAAACATATAATTGAAATCGTTAAAAACCATAGAAGATAAAACAACATCCCCAAGTTAATAAGCGCTAATGAATCAACTAAAATTTTATCTGATTGATAGTTAAGCCTCGCATTTGATATTACTAGGTGTAACTAAAATACCTATGACCCAGAGTTGCGACATATTGGCGTATTGATTTGATTTACTTACGTAACTTTGATCGGATATCTTTGCTCGTATGAGATGCTCAAACACAAAGAAATTTCACACCCGACAATGAAAACCAAAACATGGACCTGACTACCCGTTGCACAAAGACGTGTGACAACCATGTGCACTAAGGCAACGACAACCACCACGACCGCACTAAAGACAAGCACCAAGGCGATGACTAAATAATGAAAAAACAAATGAAAGTCTAGATCTATGTGGAATAACCATTTTATTGAGAAAGAAAAAGATGGAAAGATGTGTAAAGGGGAGATATCAAACTAATAATGACCAAAAAAATCACTTGTCCTTATTTACACCGACGGAGCCAATATATGCCATCAGTGTATTCAAATCAAGTCCTATACCATGCCTCCTCAAATTTATAATCGCTAAGACATTGGATTAAAACTTCTAATTGTTGATTTTTACAAAACTTTTACTTGAAACTATTTGGAAATGAAAAAGTATTCATGAAAAATAATAATAAAAACAATGATTTTCTCACATTTTCTCATAAATTTAATTCACGCATTAGAAAATATAAAAAAGAAAATAAAAATATAATTAAAATTCATCAAATTTATATACTTTTAGAATGTAGTCCTTAGATAATGAAACAAATAAAATGAGTTTTGAATAAATATATAGAATTAATTTTAAAATTTAATCCTATTTTTTATTTTCTCTAAATATTATTTCATACTTTTCCCTTTTTTCTCTCTATTTTCTTTCCTTAGGAAGGCCCCATTAGAACTCTCATAAGTTTTAGGAAAGAAAAAAATACTAAGGAATATAGTTTTTTTTTTTCATATTTAGTTATCATAGAAAATATATAAAAAACAAATATAATCAAAATTCACTAAAATTTTATACATTTAAATTTCTTAGGCCTTATATAATAATAAGAAACAATGCAATGTGTTTGAATAAACATATAGAATTAATTTATTAAGTTTTAAACCTACTTTTCGCTATTAACAAAGAGCAGACCTTAGAGCTTGTTTGATTTGTTTTGAGAACAGATTTTAAAAACCTAGCAAACACATGACATGTTTTCCTTATTCTCCTCATTTATTGAGACCATAAAACAGTTTTTAAATCAAACAAACTGTTCTTAAAGTTCCCCCTAGCTCCACCACTGCTGCTTGTATTATGTTAATAGAAAGAGTTTTAGAGAAAGAAGACTAAAAACTTAATGTGAATTATTAAATCAATAAAAATTATTATAGTCTTTTGATAACGTAAAAACAATTCAAATAATTTAATAACATTTTATTCTATGAAATGTAAGATTAATACAACACCAATTTACTATTCCGGTCAATTGCTTTCAGCCATGGAATGAAATCCAGGCCAAATGGTGTTTTCCCACCTCTAGATTTTATATATTTGTTTGAAAAAAAATCGATTTCATTTCATTTTACAAGGAATTGATTTCGATTTCCGTTTTAATTGAGAACCAGGTTTTACGATTTAATTCTAAAGTATCCTCTAATTCATTCGGGGAAAAGTGATTCTAAAGAAAGATTTTTTAATAGTTTAGTTAAAAAAATTTGAATTGAATTTTACTACGTAAGATTTTTTAAAATTTCATTGAGACCGTATCACTAGGAAAAAAACTAGAAAAATATTGCAATAAGACTTCATTTGTTCTTTAATTTACCTAAAAAATATGAGCATTTGTGAAAGTTTTTTTAGATAATTACTACAATTTACAATGTAATAAGCATTTATATAAAACCCTGATTGAGAATTTATTATGAATGAATTTGTTATTTAAGAAAAAAAATAATATCTAGAACCCACAACTTAATTTTTTATGTAACTTAAATTTTTTTATTTTAAAAATGTTTACAACTTATTTAGACAAGAGTTTAATAGATTTATTTGAAAAAAAAAAAAGGAAATCGATTTAATAATTTTATTTACAAAGAAAGAATGCCTGATGAACCTATTTCTTAAAAGACATAATATCTCCTTACAAAAGAAGAGATATTATCTACCTTTAATTCAAAATAGTGTGAATATTATGTAAGAAAAGTCATTTTACTTTATATTTTTGTAAATATTTAAATAAGATGGGATATCATAAAGAAACCGCTGATTGTTGTAAATGTGGAATTTAGATTTAGTATTGTTTTGTTTAGGGCGCTCGGCTTGAGTCTTTGAAAAAAAATCAATTTAATTTTATTTTATTTCCCTTTTTCTTTTTTGAAACTAGACTTTCATATTTCCAAAAAAGATATATTATCTAATTCAAAAAATAAAGAAGGATATATTATCTGTATTAATTCAAAAATCAGTGTGAATATTATTTGGGAAAATAATTTTACTTTCTATTTTGTAAATATTTAAATAAAGATGGGGATATCATAAAGACGGGCTGTGGCATACAGTCTTTGAACAAGAAAAGAAAGAAAAAGAAAAAGGAAGGATCTGAAAGAAGAAAGCAGTTTGAGAGCTTGGCTTGAATGGCAGGGGATTAAAAGCGTGGAAGCAGACTGGTGTAGGTCAGACGATATATTGGAAAGTATTATAGAAGATTGTGTTTCAGTGGACATACTTCAGTATGAAGGCATGTAGATGGTGGTTTCGGTAGAGAAAGATATATCTTCTCGAGTTACCGTCCTGTTTCCAAACACCCTGGCTCCTGATTCCTCCTCCCGAGGAAGAAGAAGAAGATGATAAAGGGAACATAAAAAGTATTATTAGTCTCTATTTCCACTTCAAATCTGGATGAAAAAAGCCCTACAGAGACGTCTGCAGCGTGGGAGGTCTACGAAGGTCGGTGTGGGTCCTCTCGCGGCGGTTGTTTCTTCTGGACAAAACAAATCTGAACTCTTGGGCCTTACTGCAGGTGCGCCGAATTCAGTTGAAGGTTCTTTGAAGAAAGGTCTCGTTCGGAGGAGGGGAATTGTTCGATGTTGATTCATTACACCGCCCCAGTGGCGCTAAGTATAAGAAATATAAAGGTGGCAGGGCCTTTATTTCAAGAAAGCTATTACTGATGATGTCTGATATTTGTAGAAGATCCTTCAAGGACAAGGATGGAGTTGTCTGACCTGCAGAGGCGGAAGAAGCTGGCTTTCGGTATGTTCAATATTCTTTAGATTCATGGACCTTGATGGTGCTCATAGAGTTACAATGACATCATATGCTACGACAGCACTGGTTTGTGCAATATCCCAATTTTATCAGGTTTGTTGAAGTTTGGGATTTTAGTATACTGGTTTTTCTCCTTCTCCTACTAAGGTTATGGATATCCGTTCTTACCTTCTCTCAAAAGCTATAGAGTTTCAAAAAAGTACCAGACAGGTCTGTTGCTCATATCATTCTTACTTGGTGGAATCATGCGGGGAGCTTCTGTCTATAGTGAGGATAGTATCAGAATTTATGGATGTGCATGAGAATGGGAAAGACAACCAACCCAAGAAGATTCGTCTCTACAAGACTGTGATGTTCTACGTTTACAGGGTTGACCTCCATCACAAAATATTGGTTGAGATGGAGAGGTTTGGGGATAAGTTTTGTTTTTGGGGTGTGAAACAACTCCATATCCTTAAGGGTCAAGATTGTCCAGGATGCATAAAGGACTCAATTTACTTCACCGACTCTTATTGGAGACGACTCTTTGATGAAAGATGACTCAGTATGGGGGTCATGATGAGTATTACAACTGAAAGACAAATGCGTGAAGCCATTTTATGACACTCTGCACCGCTAAGATGAAACTACACCTTTTGATTTCTCTAATCCATTGGTAGCTAGCTAGCTAGCTAGTTGAATGATTTATTTTTATTTCCAATTCATTTTGTAATTTTCTGAATCATTGGAGGATGTTGAACTTTGATTTGGGCATATTTTTGTAGTTTAATATTGAGTAATATTTGTCATCCAAATAAAGATCATAGATGTGCATATTACAAACAGGAATTCATTCATATGGATGGATGGATATTCAGAAAATGAAGACTCTATTTTATGGCTGATAATGAACAATTTGCGTACCCAGACCTAAATCCAACTTAGATAAGGACTTGAGATTCCAGTCCACCGACTGTGTTGAGTGTCATTAATGTTCATCAAAGCAGTTAAGATGGATGTGCATAAATAAATAGTTAGCAAAATTGGACAGGATTAATTTGCTGAAATAAAGCAGTCAAGCATTCGAGAGGCTTGGGACTCTCCAGTCTCCACTACCTTTCCAACCACAATTCCTTTTTATTCTCCCCACTACCTGGCCATAACAGAAACTCCTAACAAGATACCAATTATAAAATGCACTTTCTAATCATGTCTTACATGCTAACTGTTATTTTGAAATTCCAGAATAACCCTTGCACCTAGCCTAACAGAATTCATATATATGAGATCTTCAGAATGAAGCAGGCAGGTGAGTTACTCACAGGTCTTAACTCTTAAGAAGTCGACATGATCAACTTCTAGAAAATAAGGTACCATGGCAGCAATAGCATAAGCGGTAGAGAATGCCAATTCAATTTCAAACAGTTCTCCAGGCGGGTGTCCCGTGGAAGAATGCTCTCCCTGTCTGCCAAGGCTGGCATGCCACAATAGATCCTTTCTTCAGCCAACAGCTCTTCAAGCCTATTTATTCCCCCATTCTTAATATCTCTTCTGTCTCCTCCTCCCTTCCTTTTTCTGAGATTATTCCTTGCTTCTGCTCCATGGAGAAGCAACTTCTCTTGCTCTGGTTCACTGGAGCTGCTTTCCTTGTCTTATAGTCACAGACTCACGGGCCACAAAAATGAAGTTGGCCGTAAGTACTACTGAGTCTGAAGTATCAGAGTCTCTACAGTATATTAAAATGTATATGAGCACCGCTTTGTATCGATTGAAATCAACACAAATACAAATAGACCATCACTTTATCGCATATATTAGGCTTACCCGAGTAATTATTGTACCATCTTCAAATTGAAGCTAAATATTGAATCCTTTATACCATATATATATACCACCAATCTGTCTATGAAATCTCTCAGCTACTACTTTAGTAAGAACATGAAGCTGAAACTAAAATTATGGTTTCAAAAGCAGAATATGGGTTTGATTATGCATAAATTCTTCATTCATGAGCATGCGCGAAATGACTAGATGAAAAGCTGCAAAATTTCTGAATAAAACCATCCAAGCACAAATAAGTAAATGAAAACAAAGGATCAGTTGGGAATCAAAATACCTTTTGTCGATTGAGTGACTTCAAGCTGAACTTCAATGGAAGAGTGTCCAACCCAGATGAAAGCACCGGACAAATGGAGATCAAGGTTGACGTTGATGGGCTTCTAGAGCACCATCTTGTCCACAGAAGCAGTGACAAGTAAGAGAGGTCTGGTGGTGGTGCCATCATCAGAACAGTGCTAATTTCAAGTTTCAACAAACAAAGGAAGTAAATACAGGATGAGTGAAAAAGGGAAGTGACCAAGAAAGGAGATGGGAGCCTAGGATGATGGAGACTATTAACTTACTAGAAATGGTGCCAGAAAGAGCATCAAGGTCTTCAAGTAAAGACTCAAAGCTTCAATGGTCGCCCCTCTTCGTGAATATGGATGACATTCCAAGCATCTACGCCACATTGAGGCGATTTGTCAAACACATGGCGCCCATTCAATGTATTGTCAGGCATTAATTTGTATTAACTAGGCATCGGAGTTTCCAACTTTCCATGAGACCATGGATTCTAGCAATAGTTGGCTTGTCTTCGGAGGCTATGTGAAGAGTTTATAGACTCTTTTGAACTAACTAATTGTTGGGACTTTGGTATCCACAAAATCCTTAAGTGAATGAAAAAGTGTGTCCCACATCGAACAGACACATTGCTTGGTTCATACATTTCGGTGCATACGTTCGTGGAACACCTCTTTGGCATACTTATACTCCCGGTTTTCCCATTTTTTAGGATAACAAACAAAAAATATTCTCCTCACTTCACTGCATATCATTCATTTCATTTTGTGATTGTTTATGATTGAGTTCGTCGAGTCCTCAGTCAGTACCACTTCGGAGAACGAGATCCGTTCTATCCTGGGAGGCGATTGTCCACTATCCTCGGTACAAGTTGAGGGGCCAAATTCGTCTTAAGGACACAACGTTATCGTTGGGCTCGGATCTGCTTTTTAATTATTGTTTGTACTACAGGTTTGTTTCCTTCAAATTTATTTTCATTGTTTCTGGTTTTTGAACGAACAGAAGAACTACACTAACCTTATAGCCGTAGGCCCGTAGCCTTCATCAAGGGCGGAAAACTAACTAGAAGAGTTTTAAGCATCTAGTTTAACACTACTTCAAGTAAAGGTGCAAAAAAACCCATTGTTTTACCAAATATCTGACTTGCACCTTAAACTTTTTTTAGTCCAAAGAGGCCCCTCTAATTTACTCCCGTAGCTCAAATGAGCCCATGCCATAACTTTGGGCGTTAAATGGCCAAATGTCGACATTAACTTAGTTGTTAAACCAGCCATGTAAGTAGTTGACATGACAATTTTTTTCCCTAATCCAACTTAAAAGTTTAGGGCCTTCTAATTTGAGGAGATTAAAAAGCCCTAATTTCAACTTTACCCATTTGATGCAAAAAACTTCTTTAAGCCAAAGACAACCCTAGGGTTTCTTATGATAAAAAATTCTCTCTGTAACTGCTTAGACCTTTCTTTCCTTCCTTTCTAATAAAAAATCGTTGGATAATTTACAAAAGAACCTCGTGGCTATCCTAGAAGTCGAAGACAGAAAGGAGGGTAATTTCTTCTTCCATTTGTAAATAAGTTTTATTATGTAGTTCACTAGTTTGTGTTTATCAATAATGACAATGTAATTAAGTTTGATTGAGGATGTTAATTTTATTCTTCCATTTGTTGTCTCCCTGGAATGTTACTGTTTAGTTTAAGTTATCCACTTATTTGTATTTATCAATAACACCAATTTAACTAAGTTTAAGGATGTTAAATTGATTGGTTTTTAGTTTCAATGGTCCCCTGTTTTGTCTTAATTTAATATGGTAAAGTTATTGTTTATTGAGTGTTTTATTTTAAATAGCAACATGGAAGGACATGTAGATGTTTATTTACATCATGGGGGTAAATGGATTATGGATCCTGGATTAAGTTGTGGTGGAGGAGATGTACACATTGTTGAGGACTTTGATGTAGATTTTCTATCCATTATCAGTGTTAAAGATGTCTACAAATCACAATTGGGTTATAAGAATGTAGAGCATGTTTATGTCTTAGAACCTGGAATGGAGATGAATGAAGGTCTTTTCTTAATTCAAGATGAAAATGGGATAAGAAATGTGTTGAGTAAGATAAATTCATATACATATGTGCTAGAATTTTTTTCAAACCATGAGATTGATGCTCCTGTCTTTGCGTAAGATATATTAACTATTAGTTATAGGGATGAATCACCTCGAGTGAATCAAAGGCAGTGATAATGATGCTCTGTTTCCTGGTGTTAATGAAGTTGTAGAGGATGATGAAGTTGTTGATCATGCCTTTAGGGAAAGGAAAGGCATTGAAAGTAATGAGTCTGAGGATGATGATGTTGGTTGGAGTGAGAGTGCCGATAGTGAAGAGTCTGAAGAAAGTAATGAAGATGACAGTGATTGCACACTTCCGATGTTTGATGATGAAGAGGTTCACATTGAAGAAAACATCTAGCTCATTTCAATGCTCTGAACCCAGACCTTACTTTTACCTTAGAATGACATTTATAGATATATCGTTGAAGTTAAGGAATACATCACAAAGTATTGTATTTCTAGGGAGTGACAATGAAGTTTGTGAAGAAGAAATGGGGATAAAGGTTAAAGTGTGAAGACCCCGATGCGCACTGTCTGTGGTATCGAGGGCCGATAATAACCTTGGATTAGCTATAAAAAGGTCAATTCCAGACCATAACTATTATAAAGTTTCAACTACTTCCTTAGCTCAACATTACAAAACCAGAATTCTTGAAAATCATGACTATAAAATTAAGGACATGAAAAAGGATGTTGAGGAAGAGAATTAAGAATTGAATGATGGGTATTCGAGTCATAGTGAGCAAGGAGGATGGTGTTGGATGCCTATTCTGGAGAGCTTTACAACTAAATTTTATGAGTAGGGAGCTTATGCTGATAGATTGTTGAGTGCTATCCATGCTCACAATGAAGGTGGAATGTCTGAGATGATCTAAAAGAGGAGGTGTAAAACTGAGAAAATTTCAATTTTACGAAAAAGGGTAAAATGGTAATTCAGATCAAAATTGAAATTTTTCTAGATCTTGGATGATGAAGCAGAGACTTCACCGTTGGAATCGTCTCCGCGAGAAATCCTAGCTACCACGTCCAAGGCAGTCGCAATTTCCGTTTTAGTGTGGATGTGGGACGCAGCGAATTTATGAATGGCTCAGGAGGTGCCACGTGTCCTAGGTAGAATGGGTCAAACAATGAGCCAAGTGGGGCTCACATGAGACACATGGCATCATGCCATTGGACAAAAATCCATGGTAGATGGATAAGGGATAAGGTGAAATCCAAGTCAACCAATGAGAGGTTGACATGTGGCAATGAGAGGACAAGTCTCTTAACCCAAACGTTTGGATGGGGGAAAAGAGAGGAAAATAGAGAGAGAAAAGGAAAAGGAGAGAGAAAAGAGAGGGATTTTAGAGAGAGAAGCTCTACCTTTTCTCTAGATTTCCCAATCATCGGTCCGGCAAACTCCGACGAGACAAGAAGCAAAGTTGCTCCCCACTGCAAGAGCTACATGTGGGTACCGTTTTTGTGGAGTTTCGACAACTCCGGGAGGTAAGGGTTTTCTCCTACTTGTTTTATTCTTTGGCTAAGAGTCATTTTAATGGATAGTGATATCTTGAGGCCTAGATGGTCGTGTTTTTGGTTCCAAAAGATTTGGACTGAGTGAAGAAATCCCTGGAGTGGTTTCTCTGATCCAGATTGTAGATGGGTGTTTGTGTGTGGCCTTGAGTGTGAATATGTTATTGCTTGATTGAATAACATGTTATGTTATTTGTGTGATGCTATGGGCAGTCCCAAGACGGACTGCCGGATTTTATATTGGCCCATGTGAGCTAATTTTATGTTATTGCTATGTATGAATGAATAACATGATGATTATGGATAAATTATGTTAGTATATGCATGCTTAATATATTAACATGAATTGTTGTGAAATGGCATAGTACATTTCATATGCACTAGGGCAACCTAGAATAATAGGTGTGAGTGCATGACATGAAAAACGTGGTTGCTAA
Source organism: Tetrastigma voinierianum (assembly GCA_016808115.1). NCBI lineage: Eukaryota > Viridiplantae > Streptophyta > Magnoliopsida > Vitales > Vitaceae > Tetrastigma > Tetrastigma voinierianum. The sequence continues at coordinate 148,332 of JAEQBH010000392.1, forward strand.
ATGGATTTCAAAGGAAGATTTTTCGAAGAATTGCCTTGGAGAGTTGTCCAACAGTTCATCTCGAAGGATGACCCATATTGCATTTCGGAGAGTTATCGTGGTCGCCTCGGAAGGTTGTCAAATAGATTTTATCGAGCTTCGATTATTATGTTTTCAAGAACAAAACCTTTGTTTTGAAAGCTTGGTCATTTTCTCACACTTGGCAGGCATGCATGAGGGAAGTCGAGTGAGGGGCTCGAGAAGTGGGAAAGGGTGAATCACATTCTCATCCATTTCATGTAGACATTTGAGTAGAAATATATATGTTTTGCTTAAATGTTGGTTTGCCATTGCATGAACACTTAGGTGGGGAGTAATCCATGTAGGATAATTCCACTACTGGGCATTGCTCATCCTGTCAAGGGAAAAATTAGTTCAGGTACTACATGTTCACCTAGGGATGGGACTCATCCGAGGTCTTAGAGACAAAGAATGGCCATGTATGGCGCATTTAATTTGTAAAGTAATTAAAAGACCCGGTTTGGATAATTGTAATCAATAATTGTAAATTAACTCCTTTTGTATAAAACACACATTTTAGTGAGTAAGGATGTATGGGCTCGACGTGGCTATTTTACATATGTATGGGTCTCATGATATGAGACACATAGGTTTCCTTGAGGTTGACGGTGGTCAACGGGACCCCCGAGAAATGGGGCATCACAGGAGGAGAGTCTTTAAGAGAATGTTTGTTTGTTTAAAAGCCTGTAAAAAAGGATGGAAGGCAAGTTATGGGCCTGGATCGATGTTTTCTGAAGACTAAGTACGAGGGTGAACTTTTGGTTGCTTTATGAAGATATGGGAATGAATTAAATTTTCCTATAGCATAGGCTTGTGTGAAAAGTGAAACAAAATTGAACTAGGTTTGGTTTCTAACAACTGCTGAAGGAGAGTTGGAATTAGAGGATGGGAGTCAATTTGCTTTCATATCAAATATGAAAAGGTATGACATACTACCCACCATTTTCATTTTATTTATCTTTATGTATGAAGAAGTGCAGTATTTATTTATATGTTTTTGTTGCATTTTATATTGATGTATGTCCTAAGACTAATCATATGGTGTGCACACCATATATTTGAAAATTGGTCTAAGAGATATAGGGAAAAGAATGAAGAGGCAATTTTGGAAGGTGACTTTGTCTACCTTTGAAGAAGAATTTGTTGTGACATGAAACTAACTTGGAGAATTGAGTTCAAATGCTACAAAACTACAGAGTCGGGTTGACCCGGCCGTCGGCCAGCGAATATCTAAGAATAAGTGGCGGAGTACACAGCTTGGAGTCCCATTCACTTGGGGATCCAATCCTGATATCAAAGTGATCGCGTCGGACCCTTATCACCTTTATATACATGCATGCACGTATATTAACAATGGTCACTAAGGAATTTAAATTACAGAATTTATACTTTTATGATATACATCTTGGAACTAGTTTTATTCCTAGTATCTTTACAAAAACAATTACAAAGCCACAACCCGGCTTTCTTCTGCTGGCCTCGAATGAGCGTCATCCACTGTGTACTTCACACAAGTAACCATAAAGGGTGAGCCATTCCCAATAGAGTAAGCTCCTATGGGCTACCTCCCCACCTAAGTACACATACAATGGATGCATGTTCCACAGAATTCACATTCCACATTCTTAATTTCAAGTAAACATGGTTTCTCTTGTGGAATCCTACATGCCATGAAATGAGATGAGACCCAATCATGTACCATGCACCAGAGTCCTTACCGACTCCCTCTTACCCTTACCCGAGTCCTCACCGACTCCTACCACACAATGTGATGTCAAAGTGTGATAAAACCCATCATTTGTGGATCACATCCAATGATCATTTTACAACAAAATTCATTTGATTTGAACCAAAGCTCTTGGATGTTACACCTAAATGATCATTTATATTCAAACCATCGCCTTTTTTGTGGGTAGAAATTTGGGTGTCTATATGCGGAAGCCATGAAACCTAAACACTTTTGTGCTACCTGGGGACTATGTTTGACCATAATGGGCTGGGTCTTTCTTGAGGGGCATCTACCCGCCTTGTCCTTACCGGAACTTATATTTTCTTTACACTTTGTTGACCATGCGACTCTGATAGACGTTGTCTCATTTAACCGAGTCCACCCAATCAAACACAAAACGCAGTGTCGATTCGTAAACCATGCACTCACACCCATTTAATGCGATGTCCCCGTGCATATGCAATGCAATATGCCATTGCATGTTATATCATGCCACTTGTATGATGAATGCTACCATAGGTGACATAATCCACACTACTTATCGAGTTATCGGGGACGATCACATCACTACATATAAATTCCTTACATCATTTTCATTTATGTCAATATATTATGGACACATACATCTACATTAACATACAACTTATGTCATTCTATGTTCAAACGATAAAACAAACACAATCGAGCCATGTAATGGCCATTTACACATACCCGATCCATCACATGTCACTCTTGAGTCAGCGTGACACTCTCAAACAAGTCATATAATGGCCCCCGAAGTAAGCCTCAACAATCACAAACCGGGCCTCGAAATCGACGCAAGCGTCCTCAGTCACGCCCACGACATCACCCTCAGGGCTCGCTAGGCGAACTAAAGTCCACATTTCTGCACCATCACTAGGCCTTTGCCCTAGGCGTCATATCTAAGCCGAGACCTTCCCGCCTAGCTGGGCAAAAGAGGCAGATCTTTCATGAGAAGATTTGATATACGCCAAGGCGAGGCCAGGCCAAAGGCGAACCTTAGTTCACCTAGGTGAAGAAACATCAAGCAGAACCTGAAAACTTCAGTTTTTCTTCACTAAACAGGCCCTTAACCGAAAAACCCTCTTTTCCTAACCTAAAGATGGAAAATAAGCCAAGGTAGGAAGAATCCCTACCTCTTAGAGCGTAAATGAACAAGTAGGAAGCTTCCTAAACCCAACAACTTCAATTTCCCAAAATTTTCCTTTTTAGATCTTCAGCAAAATCCTTCATTAAAATCCTTCGTTCAAGGTACCCACATGTACTCCTCATCTGATACAATGAACTTCGTTTTAGCGAAGGCAATTCAATGAAGCGGAATCCCTTAGATCGCGGAAGGAAGCTCTTGGCTCTCCTCTATCTCTCTTCTCTCACGCGTACACTGTAGGAGAAATTGGCTTTCTTTTCCCTCGCTCCATTTTTGTTCAACTTAACTTTAAGTTGAGTGTGTGGCCCATGTTGCGCCACGTGTCCGCTGCCTAGGTCTGTTTTTGCCCCGAAGCAATTGTATTTCGTCTCAGTTCGAGTTCAAATTATGTTCTATCAACTCAACTCAAGTTATTTCCTAACTTATGATATTCTTGTAAAAATCTCGTCCCTAGAGTCACTGGACACCGGTCACCCTGAAAAACGTGAAAATCTGATTGTCTCGAAATTCAACGAAATTCAATTGTGTAATTAGATTTCGCAAGATGAATCCAACGGCGAGATCTGTTTCATCATCCGAGATCTAGAAAATTTTCAGGTTTTCAACCTTTACTATTTCGATAATTTACCATTTTGCCTTTTTTCAAAAAAATTCGATTTTTCCTGGGTTTTACAAAACTACCCACCACACACATGGGTAAGAGCCTACTTTAGTGGTAGATGTAAGTAATGGGTTATATGTGCTTTGGTGCCAAAATAAACAAGAGCCAATAGACCAAATTTCCAGTTTCTATTACATTAAGATGTATAGAGTTGGTTATCAGTTTAAGATAATGTCATTAAGAATCAAAAGGTTCTATAAAATGGATCAGTATCTCCCAATTGAGCCATCTCATGTGGAAAAGAAGAGAGAAAGGCCAAAGACAAAGAAAAGAGATTAGAATGAACAAAGACCTAAAAAACTAGCACAAAACTTTCAAGAAATGGGGTACATATGTTACATATTGCATCACACTTGAAGCAACAAGGACCTATGAAAGCGATTATGTGTGGTTTGTTAAACATCTCTTATTTCCTTTAAATTTTGATTTTTAATTCAATATCTTGATTGTTGAATGTCTTTTGATGTTTTAGAGGTAGAAACAACATAGTAGCAATATCTCACAAAATCTAGTTCAAACTCAATCAAGCCAAACAATATCAATTGTCCTTGCTCATGCCCCTTTCATTGGTCAAGAACCTGCTCATGCCCCTTCACCTGCCTCTACATTGCCCTTTCTCATGCCCCTCCTCATGACCCTACAATAACTACCCCTACACATGCCCCAGCACATGCCCTTGGGCTTGCAAAATCAAGTTCTAGGACATCAAAACTTCATATTCATACAACAACAAAACCAAGTTCAAGATGTCAATCAAGTCAATATGGTAGTGGGGTTGGTATTTTGTTTGATGAAAGCATTGGTTCTATGAGATTTGGTATTGGATTTATAACACATGTTTATATTTATAACACATACACATCCATATTTACATTTTTTTAATGAAATGTAAATTAGCGGAACCTCAGCAGTTCTTAAACAAGAGAGCCAAGTACCAAATACAAGTGGGGATTTGAACTACCTATTGAAACTCAAAATAGATTAATGAAGTTCATAGACGAGACATCAACTTCATATGCGATAAAGAATAGCTACCAAGGTGATGGTAGACATGTTGACATGTCAACATGCCTTTTACGCCACTGGTTTGTAATGGAGTGGATGGAAATACGCCAATTACACATTTATTGCTTCTTGAGGATGCTAAAGTAGCAAGGGAAGCATGTAGAAATGACATGAAGTCACCTACAACTAAGGATCAATGAAAATTATGTATTGGATTTTGTCTATTGGTTTAGACGTTGTTTGTAAACATTATGGAGCTCACAACTTATCTCCCATTCTATCAAAATTATGGTTTGGCATGCTTTGTTCAAGTGTTGATTTGAATTAGGTTTGTTTACATTATGGTTTGGCATGCTTAGTTCAAGTGTTGATTTTAATTGGGTTTGTAAAAATTATAACAATGACAGCTTATCCTTGATTTTGTAAACATCTACTTCAGATGTTGATTTTAACGTATAGGTAAACATTATGAAAACCAAATGCTTATGGGATACTTGAAAAAATGCTTACTTCATGTGTATGCTTACTTCAAGTTTGTAAAGATGCTGAAATGCTTATTTTAGGATGTAACTAGTTCATTCCAGCTTTCACCTTTCATTCAACGGAAGAAAACATAGACAATTGAACAAAAATCATTTCAACTTCGTTCATTCCAACAATGAATTACACTCTAGGTTATACAATCACAAAATTTCATCTTTTATATTCAACTGTTTTACATCAAAATTAGCATGAATATGACCAAGCATGAAAAGACACAAAACAATGCACTGCACTTAAGACCAAAATTGTTCCATTTGAATGATGTCTTCAATTCCTTCAATCCTACCAATCTTTAGCCTTCAATGAATTATGTTGGTCAACTTCTTGCACCTCATCCTCTTCTTCACCATTTCTATAATTTATGTCCCTCATTTTCTGCATTTCCTTAATCTCCATTTGGAGCAACTTGTTTTCCCACTTCAATTGGTTGATAACAACATTTGCCCTCGATGCCATCTCCGAATCATACCACAAAAACACGACATTTGGTTTCATACGGTTGAAACATGGACAACCAACAAACATACAAATTAATCAATCTTCAGCAAAAGAAAACAAACAAACAACTTTTTTGAATAACATCTACTTACAAGAAATTTTGGGCATGAGTAGAATCTCCTCCCTAGATTTTTCTCCATCCCACAGTAAATGAAACTTTTAAACCATAATCACACAATATGGGATCGTCGTTTCATTTGAAGGCATTGATGCATCATTTGCTTAAGGGAAGTTGTAGAATAAGTTCCGGCCATTGTGGATAAGAGTTAGAGGAAGAAGGGATTGAATGAGAGATGAATTTCTAAGGATAATCAAGGAAGAAGCAAGAAACCCTATGGTAGTTATGAAACCTGGATAAAGTAAATCGACATACACAGGTTGCAAACCTAGAAATTCTCTAGATCTCGGATGATGACGCGAATCACGCCGTTGAATTCATCTCGCAAAATCTAGCTACCAAGTCGAATTTTGTTGGATTTCAAGACAGTCGGAATTTCACGTATTTCGAGGCGAATGGACGAATTAGAGGGTGACACTTGGCATAAGGGAATGGTGCCATGTGGCACTAGAGGAGAGGACACTTGGCACATGAGTGGAAGCCAAGTGCCAAACTCTCAACTATTGCATGGAATGGGTGGGTAGGATTTTGGCATGGAAAACACATGGCCTAGCAAAGGGCCATGTGTCAAACTTGTCTTGTGTAGGTGTCCTTCACCTAACTCAAACCTAACTTGGTGGTTTGAAGGTGGGGAAAAGGAAACTATTAAGTAGAGAAGAAGGGAGAAAGGGAGAAAGAAAGAAAGGTAGAAAAAGGAGAAGAAAAGAAGAAAAGGAAGGGGGTCTACACTCCAACAAGGTAGGGGTCTTCTCCTACCTCAGCTAATTCCTATTTAAGAGCCATGAAATGGCCATGAAAGGTAACCTTAGCTGTGGGCTGAAACAAGAACAGTTCTACAGAAACTGTTGATGTCAGGACCGGTTTTTGGGTCCTTGTAATTTCCAGAATTTCTCTGGAATTGATCTTGTTACGGTTGGTTTTGGGAGCACTATTTTTCTGGGTTTTAAACTGAAGAGAAATCAGTTTGGTGTATGGTTGATTTGCATGGCTAACATGTAGGATTTTCTGGGTTTTTAGACTGAAGAAAACATCAGTTTGGTATTATAGTTTGAAACAAAAAACATGCAGAATTTTCTGGGTTTTAAATTGAAGAGATATCAGTTTGGTGTATGGTTGATTTGCATGACTAACATGCAGGATTTTCTGGGTTTTTAGATTGAATAAAACATCAGTTTGGTATTATAGTTTGAATAAAAAAAACATGCAGAATTTTCTGGGTTTTAGACTAAGGAAATATCAGTTTGGGGTATTATTGCTTGCATGACTAACATGCAGAATTTTCTGGGTTTTTAGACTAAAGAAAACATCAGTTTGGTATTATAGTTTGAATGAAAAACATGCAGAATTTTCCGTGTTTTTTAGACTGAAGAAATATCAGTTTGATGTATGGTTGCTTGCATGACTAACATGAAGAATTTTCTAGGTTTTAGACTAAGGAAATATCAGTTTGGGGTATTATTGCTTGCATGACTAACATGCAGAATTTTCTGGGTTTTTAGACTGAAGAAAATATAAGTTTGGTATTATTGTTTGAATGAAAAACACTTATACCCAGAATTGTGAATATACATGTTGATATGTGTATGTTGATGATTAACATGATGCTTAAGATAAAGCATAAATGATATATATGTTGCATGCAGTTTTTCTTATGCATGTAACATGAGATTTTTATGCAGTGACATTAGCATTGCATGTGCACAGGGACATTGCGTAAAAATCAAGTGTGAGTGCATGACATGGATTTTGAATGAATTAAATTCGGAGGGTTGTCCAAAATATTAATTTCGGAGGGTTGTCCATTATATTGAATTTCGGAGGATTGTCCAGTATATTGTACTATCGGAGAATGACCCATACAATATAATATCATATCGGAGAGTTGTCCACTTTATTATAAAATCGGAGAATGTCCAATGAGTTTCAAAAACAAAAAGCTTTTGTTTTGAAATAGTTTTCATACATGGATGGCATATGCATCTATGAGGGAGTCGGTGAGGACTCGAGATATGAGGCATGGCATGTAGACAATCATATAGAGACATGAATGTTTTATATGAATGTGTGTAAGAATGTGGTTATGGCGTGCATGCACTTGGGTGGGAAGTAACCACGGTAGGAGGATTTCTCTACTTGGCGTTGCTCACCCTGTCGTGGAAAAATCATTTCAGTCTTTGGGGTACACCTTGAGAGTGGGAACACATAGGCCCCAGTCATGAAGAAAAAAGCTAGAAGTGCCTTGTTTAGTATTCTGTGATTTTTGGGTTGGAAACTTAGGTTTTTGTAATATATGGAACCAAAATGTTGTATTTAAAATAGTTTTGTATAATTAAATATATTTTGGCAAGTTTTCCATGTTCTTGTAGCCTTTGTAGTAACGAGGCTGATTTATGTTGATTTTTAGAAGTGAAAAAAAAATAATTGTACAAAAGTGACTCCGGCTTTGGGGTGTCCACGATAGTCTTTAGCCCACGAAAAGTTTTTTCTTGAAGATGAAGTAAAGGTGAAATTAGGGCTTTTTAGTCTCCCCAAATTAGAAGCCCCTAAACTTTTAAGTTGGATTAGGGTAAAAAATTGTCACGTTAGCTGCTTACATGACTTGTTTAACAGCCAAGTTAAAATTGGTTTGGCCATTTAAAGCTCAAAGTTACGACATGTGCTAATTTGAGCTGCGGAAATAAACTGGAGAGGCCTCTTGGGACCAAAAAAAAATTTTTGAGGTATAATAGAGATATTTGGTAAAACATGAGGGGTTCTTTATGTACATTTACCCCTACTTTTTCCAACTTTTTTCCCTTTTTATCTTTTTGTCTTTTATTAATTACTTCAAGATTAATTAAATTATTATTATTTTATTTTTAATTACTTCAATATTAATTGAATTATTGTTATTTTATTTTATTTTTATTTCCATCCCTTTGCATTAGAGTCGAATTAAGGACACCCATAATTTATTTTATCATTTTGAGTCAAGGCTCGAGCAAATTATTATTATTATGAATGAAAATTAAAGTCGTAACAATTTGTGTTATTAATATTATATTATATGAAAATTATACAATTAATGTTGAAATGGATTTAATATAAACAAATCTTGGTTCAAGAATATAAAAATAAAATGATAAATATAATAATGTTACACGACATTATATTTCCATTTAGCAAATCTAAAGATAAATAGTTTTTGTTTTTAAAAAAAGAGAACAGTTTTTAAAAATACATAACACGATTTATCTATTATTTTCCATTTACATTTTCCAAAAAACAAAGAAAATAAAATTATTTGCATAATTTTTTTTAAAATAAAAGAGTAGTGATCATTTCTTTTAGATAGAATTATTAATTTCAATTTTTCACTTAGCAAATAAACTTCAAACTAAACAGCAATGCTAAATGTGTTTTTTGTTTGAAGAAAATAATTTTTATTGATTAGTGCTTGATACGTTGATAAAAACAAAAAATCAAAATCGTTAAAAACCACGAGAGGATAAAATAATATCAAATTAATGGCACATGGTCGGTTCGAAAGCCTATACATCTTATAGTTTTAGTCCACGTATTTTGATATCATTATTATGACTATAACATATGATTTCAATTCTTCAACATATTGATAATCATTGATTTGATTTCTTATTCTTGTCGGATATATTTTGCTTTCATCCCGAATCGTCTTCCTTACAAATAAAACGTCGCACCATGATGACGATAACTACGCCGCACCAAGACAATATCACACGTCGCACCAGGCGATGGCTAAAACACAAAAAAAAAAAAAAAAAAAAACAAATGAGAGCCTAAATCTTGTAAGATAACCACTTTATTAAGGAAGAAACTGATGGTAGAGGTGTAGAAAGTTATTTCGAGCGAGAATGACCAAAATGCCCTTTCTTACTTAAAGAAAAAAAGTTAACGAGATAAAAGTTAAAAGAAAAGAAAGGTTAGGGTTTTAATACAATGCTTAAAGTGTTAGATTCATTAGTCGTGTATTATATCTTAAAAATAGTGAGAACCTAAATAATAAGCTCATAAATGCTAGTAATCTATGATCAGCAAAAAAAAAAAAGGTTTAGAATAATTCTATTTATTTCTTAATAATATTAAATAATTATTTCCTCGGTATTTCACTAGGAAAATATAAACTACAAACTAAATTTGAATTTATACTATATATTCACTATAAAACTAAGAATTTTTTTTAAAGATAATTCAAAATATAAACCCATTCATATAATAAGTTTATAGATCAAATTTGATTTTTGGGTACATAGTATCTTTAAAACAAGAATTTTATTTACAGATTTTAAATTCTTTTCATAAAACTTGCATACACTATAAGAAGAAGGAGTAATGACTACGGAGGAATTCGACCACCAGCTAAAAGGTAAATAAAATTAATCACAACTAAATAGACTTTATAGCTATGGCTAGCAATATGGGTTGAGCCCAGTGGATCAACCCATTTTGGCCTAATTTTTCGGAGGATTGGGTATAACTAACAATATGGGTTGAGCCCGATGGGCTAGCCCACTTTAGCCTGACTTTTTAAAGGGTTGAACTGTAAAATTTAAGGCCCGAATAAAACCAGGTCAAATTGGCTGACGTTTGCCCCATGTGTGGCCCATGTGGTTTTAGTCGGATGCTGATTTGTTCAGAAATCTTTATTTAATCTTTTAAGTAATTAGCTTAGTAAT